>JAHBCN010004602.1:0-62506 GCA_019359885.1 Listronotus oregonensis
TCATCAGATTGTCACCATACTGAATTTTGTAAAAATGCTTCCATGCCGTCATGATAAAATCAATAGCATTTTGTGTTATATCGTTGAAAGGGTATTTTAAATTTAGTGACTTATAAAAATATACGAAACTTTTAATTTTTTTTTTTTTGTGACAGCTCACAAAGGCTTGTGAAGCCCAAGTAATCGAATTTGGGGTTTGTTAGTCGTAAAACTCAATATACTTTAGGTACCGGTATGTAGGTCCGGACTTAATTTTTCTTATTTATTATTGTACCTACTTTTTGGTATAATATATAGGTTATACGCAAATTGCAGGTGTTGAATTTTAAAGCAGAGTCTTTTCGTCTTAGGTCATCAGTCGTTTGGAGTTTGTCAAGGATTTTCGTGTGTGTGTTATTGAGCATCCAAAATAGCTAACCAAACTATTAATATTAGTGGGAATCAGGACCTGTACCCTTTCAAAAGGTGGGTTTTCCACTGAGGGTTGTAATTTAAATTTTACCAAGAAATCAACGAATTATTGTGAAACGTACCATACCTCCAAAGTGCCCCCATTAACATATGGGTAATTTTATCCAGACGGGACCTACGGTTTACCGTGGATTTCGAACCACACTCAACAGCATGTGGACTTTACACGGAAGTGATATTTTACCTTTGGTTAGATGTCAAGGTGCCGTATATTTGTATCTTAAATCTAAATTACAATGATCTCCTTTATAGTAACGGAGAACAGCTGTATGCAAAAAATTCGTTAACATCCGGAATATGACAGGTTTTATTAACAGTGAATTGAAATCTCGTTAACAGTTATTAATGTGAAAAAAAAATTCGGGTCTTACTTTAGCTGGATCTTAAAAAAAGCAAATAAAAAATTGTTTTGAAAAAAGTTTTGGTTTAAAATGTAACAATATAAAACATTTTTTGCCACGATTTTCATAACTATAAATTATAAAGGCAAATTAAAATACATCGTCTGTTACCATCATCATAGGATTTTCCGAAATGCTTAATTAGAAATATTTTAATCTCATTCATTACTTTTCAAAAAGGGAGGTTTAAAAAAACCAATAAGTTGTACCTATATTAGAACAGTTTATATTTTTTATATCAAACTAAATATTTTTTTAGTTATAACAAGGTGTTTTGCGTTTCTAATAGCAAAAAAAAATTTAATAAACAGACCAGAAGTAAAAGAACTTAATAAATAAACAGATAAGCGTTAATATTTATGTTTACTTAAATCTTATCCAAATTTCCCTGTGGCAACGAAATAATTAGAACCATATTAAAGTACCAGAAAATTTCAAATTTATTTTTATTTATATTTCCATAATTTAACAGGTAGTTAAAATTTATAATTACAGGATGTCGGGCGTACCAATCATAAAACCCGATACGGACTGGTAAGCATGACAAAATATAATTGTCCTGTTTTTCACCTTCTAACTATTTCAAGATTCTCATTTCGGGTGGCAAGGGTCTTTAAGTAGTAACTTATTTATGTTTTCTTGTTTAAATGGATTTTTCCTTTATGGGTGAGTCAAAAAATCATTATTTTTAAGTGTATATATTATTTTTGATGAATTTACATTTCAAAATTTTTTTTTTAAAAAATGTCCCAAATTTTGTTAAATTAAATATTAATAAAAAGGACATATATTTGTTGTAGACACGGGGTGTCCGGAAACAACATCAGGAAACTTAAGGTAGTGATTCCACATTGAAAAAAAATGCCGGCCAAGCAAACCGATACTTTTGTCAAAAATAAAATAAAATAAAAACACTTTTTATTTGTAATATATATATATATATATATATATATATATATATATATATATATATATATATATATATATATATATATATATATATATATATATATATATATATATTAAACTTAATATTTTCTTTCAAATACCAACGGCCGAGTGATGATCGCGTTGTTAAATTTAGCAATGGACTTAGCAGTTTAGAATGTTTAACAAAACGTCATTGTCAGTGAATTCAATGATTTTAGTAGGCAACCTGTCAAAATCTGACATTTTGTTAAACATTCTAAACCGTTGTCAACTTAGCAAATTGTTAAAAGTTAACAACGGTTTAGAATGTTTAACAAAATGTCAGATTTTAACAGGTTGCCCTACTTTAAATTTGTGTGGGTTCAGAACGGTAATGTGCTAGTTAGAAAGTCCGAGGATACAAGAATAATTCACGTTGCTAAGGCAGAGGATCTCAATGCCATTTAGCGCGATGTTTATCATTTTTAGCAACTACCAATTTTGTATTATGCCCTGATGGCTCTCAATGTCATATATCAAAATGCCCGGGGCCTAAGAACAAAACTAGAAGACTTTAAGCAAAATCTTTATGCAAATAACCCCGATATTCTTTGTGTTACCGAATCCTGGCTAAGAGGTACCATTTTTGATCATGAATTGGCTGATTTAAATCAATACACCATTTTTCGCCGAGACCGTGAAACAATACCTGTTTCAAAGTTTAGTGCTGGTTTGGTGCCAGAATATCAGAGTAGTGCCGAAGATTTATGGATTAGTGTAAAGTTGGACAATAAAATATTGTTTGTTTTCTGTGTTTATCTTCCTCCCAATGATAACGGTGCTTATGTAAGTTTTTCATCTAGGTTAAGTGGTTTACCTGTTAAAGATAATCATATACTCTTAATTTGTGGCGATTTTAATGCTTCTTCCACGCAATGGGTGCGGGTGGATAATAGTGGTTATCTGGAACCATTTAATGTTGAACCTAAATACTCATTATTGTTGGATACCTTTTCATTTCAAAATTTGTTACAATTTAATAATATTCTTAATCACAATTATAGGTTACTCGACCTAATTCTGTGTAATAAATTTAAAATTTTAGAGATTAGTCATTGTTCGAGTCCTCTTGTACCGGAGGATATACATCACCCATGTATTGAGTTTTTTTGATATTACCTTGCATAAACCTTGAAATTTAATCGTACTACATATTTTAACTTTAAAAGAGCAAATTATGAAATTATCAATGAGGAGATTTCGAATAATGATTGGAGCTCAATGTTTTTAAATAAATGTTTGGATCGTAGTTTGGATGTATTTTATAATAAAATCGATAATATTATACAACATAATGTACCAACTTATTCAAAGAATAAATATTTTCCTACCTTTTACTCGCATGCAACAATAAGGACCGTTAAGGAAAAAAAACAAAATCCATAAAAAATGGCGTAAATATGGGAATGTTAATGATTTAAATTTATTTAAAACTTTAAGATCACGGTGTAAGGCTCTGATTAATCGAGATTTTAATAGATATACCACATCGGTAGAAAACGATTTAATTAGAAACCCCAGGAGATTTTGGAACTATGCCTCTATTAAGAAGCAATATGTGAGTAGCATTCCCAGCGAGATGCACTGGGGAGACAAGATTGCTCGGGGTGGTTCTGATATCAGCGATTTGTTTGGTGCATATTTCGAGAGTGTTTTCGTGCCGGAGAGGTATCAGTTTGATTTTGATTCGCTTCCTCAAAATTTAAACAATCTAGACTTACAGAGCATTGTCCTCCGGAACAAGGAAGTACAAGAGGTACTCCGAGAACTCGATCCTAGTAAGGGTTCCGGACCGGATAATTTGCCATCTAGTTTCATCAAGAAATGCGCCGTTTCTCTTAGTGTGCCACTAACGCTTTTTTTTTAATCGTTCGCTTTGTTTGGGTGTATTTCCGAGAGGTGGAGGTCTGCCATGGTTGTGCCCATTTTTAAGGGGGGCCAGAAGAATGATGTCACAAATTATCGTCCTATAAGCAAAATTTCAATAATACCGAAAGTTTTCGAAAAATTAATTTATGAGTATTTTTTTACCCTAGTAAAAAATGCAATTATATTGCATCAACATGGCTTTTTTCGTGGTCGCTCCTTGGAGACTAATTTGTTATGTTTAACGAATATCTGCACAACCACATGGACTGCAGAGTTCTAGGTGGATGCTGTATACACGATTTTAGCAAAGCATTCGATAAAATAAGTCCCAACATTCTACTGAGCCGGTTGGCGGAAATCGGTGTGGGTGGTAGCCTTCTTAGATGGGTGGCGTCATATATTAGAGACCGGTCGCAATATGTTTATCTTCAGGGCTTTAAGTCTAAATCATTTATATCCACGTCCGGTGTACCCCAAGGGTCACATCTGGGACCTTTATTTTTTATTATCTATTTAAATAACATTAAATCTTGTTTTTATTATGCCGACTTTCTGCTCTATGCAGACGATTTAAAAAAAATTTTACAGTATCGGCAGCCTTGAAGACTGTGACAAGCTTCAGAGTGACTTAAATCGCTTGAAAGACTATTGTGATAAGAATAGCCTATATCTTAATCTGTCTAAGTGCACCTCCATTACGTTCTCCCGCAAACAGGACCAAATAATGCACGAATACCGAATAGGGAATACTTCCTTAAAAAAAGTTTCTAATATAAGAGACTTAGGAGTTGTCTTCGACTCTAAATTGCTTTTTGATTTACATGTTGAATCTGTTGTTAATTCTGCTTCGAAAATGTTGGGTTATGTTACAAGAAAATGTAAACATTTTAAGGATGCTAAACCAATTATTTGTTTGTACAACTGTTTTGTTCTAAGTAAATTAAACTTTGCCAGTGTTGTTTGGAGTCCACAGCAAATAACGTACATTGATCATTTGGAACGAATCCAGAATAGATTTTTAAAATATCTTTCGTTCAAACAGGCATTTTTAATTCCAAACAACGATATTTCTCAGGCTCGGAGTCATTTTCGTCTTATGTCTCTGACGGATAGAAGAACCATCTCTGATGTGCTATTTTTATTTAAGATTTTTAATAACATAATACAAAGCCCAGAAATTCTCGAACAGATTTACATTAATGTCCCTCAGAGGCCTCTGAGAACAAACGAATTGTTTAATCTGCCATTTAGGCGAACATATTCGGCTCAGAATTCTCCTCTTTGCCGAGTAGTAAGACACAGCAATAGTCTTTGTAACAAAGTTGATTTCTTTTCAATGTCATTAACACAGATAAAAAATATTTTAAAAAATAATTAAGAACAGTAGCTTTACTTTAACTTTCCTAATGTGTCTTTTGTGGTTGTTGCTTGCTTGTATATTTGAATTAAGTGTAGTATCTTTAATTTAATTAATTTTAAGTTTGCTTTAATTGGTAAATAACCTTTCACATCTTTTATATTATAGTTACTTATATTTCATATTGTAATATTTATATTTAATTTTGTGGATACTCCAGTGGGTGTTTACCTGTTTGTATCCTTATAACCAAATAAATAAATAAATAAATAAATAAAATCATTGAATAACAATGACAATGACGTTTTGTTAAACATTCTAAACTGCTAAGTCCATTGCTAAATTTAACAACGCGATAATCACTCGGCCGAAAATGAGTCTTTAATGTATGTATTGCTTTTATTAACGATGATAACAAGAATATTCTTTGCAAATTTTAAAAGTTTATTTAAAGGTAACTAAATACACGATACAATAGGGCTTATTGGTATACTATTTTCGTGTAGTTTGGGAAGTAAAATTTTAGTGGTTGTTGCCTACCAAATAACTTGTAATGACCTTTTCCATCGTATATATAGGCCAAACAACTCAGTATCTTGTAAACCTGCTAAATGACCACAAATGAAACAAAAAAAAATAAAACGACATTAACAAAACAGGAAAACCAAACATTACACAAGTTTATCTTTTAAGTTACTTAAATTTAAAAAAAAATGAACTTAATAACCATAACGAAATAATAAGAACCATATAAAAGTACCTGACAATTCAAGATACATTGTAATTTATGTTCCTGAAATTTAATAGGGATTTCAAACATACAAAGACGACCTGTATTAAAGGATGTTTGGCGTACAAATCTTAAAATCTGATACGGACTGCTAAACAAGACAAAATATAATTATCCGGTTTTGCACCTTCTGACTATTTCAAGATTCTAGTTTCGGGTAACAAGGATCCTTAAAGTCATGTTACACAGTTGGGGAACTGATGGAAAATAAATTAATATTGTTTCAAGCGAAGCAATGATATTTTAAAATATCGATTTGTCTAAAATAAACAGGTTGTCTAAAAAATCTCCAGACGTCAAAATAGGTGTCCACTTAAGCCATCTGTTATAATATTTAGGTTTCCGCTATCTGCCGACGACACAACGGTGTGTGCTAATGCTGATTTATTGGCAGAATCACTGAGAGGGTCACTGTTGGCTCAGGAGAGAGCTCAGGACTGGTTCAGTAATAATGAGCTTTTGTTAAATGAGAAAAAGACTGTAGAGATGATATGCTTCATAAAAAATCTTGGCACGCTCAGCTCGAGTACTTATACGGCAGCGATCCGAGTTCAATTCCCAGCCGGGGAGACATATTTAGATAGTAGTTATTTAAACTAACATCCATGGTGGCACTACCGCGTTGTCTAAAAGGTGCTGTCAAATGCAACATTTCCAAGTTTCAGTGCTTGGACAGTGTTAACGGAACTGGGAAAAGGATGGGTTGAACATCGGAAAACCCGGCACTCAGGGTACTCTCATTCTTAGGGTAATATATGTATATGTATAGTATATAGTATATATGTATAAAGTAATCCTTTATGAGTTGTCAAAAAAGAAAAAAAAGGTTCATGTCTATGAGACACGTCATAGAGGTGATATTGTGTCTAACTACTGGTGTCTAAGGGGTCCGGGCTACTGGGGAGTGAATTTTTTTAATAGACTACCCACAGAAATCTTCGTATCTTCCAGTAAAGGCTTTTAAGATAAAGATAAATAAGATCCTTGTCAGGGGCTGTCTTTATCCTTTTACGAAGTTTTTAAAATTATGATATAATGCGTGAAAATGTAAATAAATAAATGCGTTTGCGGTAGATTTTATATTTTTAGTTTGCTATAATTATTTTAAGCATTTTTCTTTATCTTTGGACAGTCCCCGAGGGCTGAGGCCTAAGTAGTAACGTACCGTGGGTGTCTTAAGTGCGGTGAGAGGGAGTTTGTTTACACGGGACTTAAATATTTGGAGACTGGGAGGAGAAGGAAAAACTTTTGCAGGTAGCAGGTGCCATGGTCTGGACACTCTAGAGATGAAGGAACGAAAAAAGCGGGAAGTTCAGGGCCTCTTCAGTTAAACTGTTAAAGGATGTATAAAAGTTTCACTCCGTGGTGCTTTGTTGAAAGCTGCCAGAGGAGAAATGATAGTGGCCAAATCCTCTAATTGTAAGTATAAGCCGTAAAAATACCTATAAAAGAACGACAGATCCCCCACAGCTCGTCGGTGGGCAAAAGGATAAAGCTTTTCTGTGAGCGTGGGGTCATTTATAAGACAAAGAGCTCTTTTTTGAATGAAATCAAAAATGCTAATAGTTGTAAAAGACGCCATTCCCTGGACATGAGAACAATATTCTAAAGAGGGTCTGATTTAGAATACATACAGAGTATACAGATTAAAAGAAGAGAAAGACTTTCTTACTTGAAAGAGGAATCCAAGCTTTTTTAAAGCTGTTGTGGCTATGAATGTAATGTGTTTGTGTCAGTTTAGGTTATCCTCAAAAGTAACGCCAACAAGATTAAATGACTCTTTTTTCTGCAGAACTTGGCCGCTCATACGTAACGGATGAGCAATAGCAGACTTTTTCCGCGACAGCAAACATGGCTGTGGAGGCATTAAACTGAACACCATTTTTGGCGCCCCAGTCCAAGATAGGTTTAAGGTCTTGTGAGAGAGACATCCACATTGACCTACGCTTGGTTTTCAAATCAGGCTTATTGACTGGCTTCAGAAAATAAATATTAAAGTGGGGGGTACTATCGTTAGCTAAAGTATGAATGGGATTGATTGTGAAAGAGAGAAGATCATTGATGTGTAGAACAAACAGAGTGGGTGCCAGTACTGAGCCCTGGGGTCCCCAACATTAATTTGGTTGAAGCTGGACGAAGGACCATCTACAATAACTGATATACGTCGATCATCCTTGTGATACTTATACATTATATACTAGAGTTTTGGCACGTATGGCATACAATATTTTTTATAAAATCGTCATATTAAAAAGACCAGAATATGGGTAGATATATAAAATAAATCGTCAGTTACATCTACCAACAGATAATTTTATTATCATTAGTAGTATTGGGTTGTCATGGCATTGTTACACTACAATTAAAATAGGTGTCAAATTGTATGTTAAATTATATTACATTTTTGTTGCATTTAAATCAAGCATAAATGCTAAATATAAGGGATTCTGAAGAAGTTTCAGATAATGTGAGAGTAGAAGGGGAAGGGGCAGTATCAATTCTGATCCCAAAGAAGTCAAAACTAATATATGAAGCAGCCTATGAAAGATTTAAGGTATAGCGTCAAGCAAAGTATCAAAAATTATATCGAATTTTGGCATATGTTTTATCCAATTGAAAAGAATTGACAGCATCAACTTTTTGGTCCTAATTTTCCATGTTTCCAAGGTCGATGCTATCTTTGCAAGAAAACATAGATAGTAAGACTTATTCGAAGTTAATGCCATTTTTAAACAAATTGTTTAAACTGTACATTCCACAGAGCTGTTGCAATTAGTTTTAAAAAGTAACACAAATAAAATATTTATACTAATACGCTTCATACGCGCACATCACACGATTTAAACTGCTTTCTCGGCAAGTTCAGCATTAAATGACTCTAAAAATTATCCTACCCCAGACATAAACAGATTTTTTTACAAAAAAGTATAAAAACGGTGGCGGTAAGCATCAATCGAAAATACTAAATCGGCACGAAGGCGGCGGTCGCCGGATTCAAAGCAGCTCGCCGTGTTTCAATATGCTCTTTCTGGCTGGCCAAAACTGAAAAACGGCCATTTTCAATAAAGAAAGCTAATTAAATTTTTCGTAGTAATGCAATTATTTATAGGGTAATCAAATTAATTTCTAAGCAATTCGATTACTTTAATAAGTAATTGAATTGTTTGGGATTCGTGAAAATCAATTACCAATAACGATTACATTATCCTATTAATTAATAATCCAAATACAATAACCTTTTCCAAAAAATTATTTGAATTAAAGTAATATAATTACTGAGAAGTAATTGAATACGATTTTTCAATTATTTTAAGTAATTACCGACAGCTTTAACAGTCCATTTTAAGGTTAAAAAAGTTTGTTAAAAAACTTAGTACGATTTCCTGGCGCACAGTTAACTTTATACCCTGTATACAGACGCCAGCTCAGATGTATCATGTTAACGCTATAGACTCGCATATGGAGGAGAAATAAACAATTCGGATGTTGTATATATTAAACGGCTGATTTTCAGAGGTTTAAACACACTTTCAGTTGCGTCCGGTCTTTCATTCGGCGGTTGTTTATTTTAATAAGAAAAGTGCATTAATCAAGCAAATTGACTTCTTAACATCAATTTATAAAAGTGGTGCGATAATGAGCTACTTAAAAGCCATGGTAACTTAAACGAAAATAGTGAGGGACAGGCCTAAGTAGAAATTTGTCTTAATTGAATAAATCGTTATTTGATGGAAATTCATAATTACTAAATTTAATGTAATAAAACACTTTTTATTTTAAAAATAACAACGCGAGACATATGTTTCGCTAACACTGTAGCTTCTTTGGACTAGTAATTTAATTTAATATTAAGAAATGCACATTGGAAAAGTTTACATTTTTCTTAATGCTATTTTTAAACATTTGGGATTTTTATTTTATAGGCTATTGACTTTAAAAGAGGTAATAAGAATAAAAATCGTAAAAGCAATTTTATTAATTAATGATATAATAGTTTTTGGGTGCCTAAATATGATAAAATTGCAAAGTGCTATTAAATTTAGGCTTGCGTTTTTGAAAATGGGGTACATTGATTATCATTTTAAAAATTCTTAAAATGTAGGAGGGAGGAATTTCTTATCTAAAGTTGAAAACCATTGCAAAATAAATGCAAAAAGCAAATTAAAACAAAACAAAAAATTGTAATCTTTTTCTTTTTTTTTTCGGAGATGAAAAAAAATTCATGGTCACCCTGTATTTTAAGGTTAGTACCTTAGAAATCACTAAAATAATCAACAATATAACCAGGTTGTTGCAAGAAAAATAGCGCCAAAACTTTTAAGCGGAATATACAGGGTATCCGGAAAAATGTGGGAAATCTTCCGGATATGGAAAAAACGCGTGAAAAGAATACTACAAGTTCATTTAAAAAGCTTCAATGAAATTCAGTTTTTTAGACATAATACTTAAACCACCAAGTACATTCCAATTTAATTTTAATAAAATGTCATACCAAGTAAGACTCTTTAAATTACTATCAGAGGAAGTGTTGTGAATTACTCACAGTTGCAGAGACGGACTAGCTGTGACACTCATGGCCTCCTTTTTTAAGCCCTGTATTGATGAAAACTTTGGACAATGTTTTTTACAAACCTGTAACTATTGACTAAAAATTAACTACTCTTTATTCATGTCGTAATCCTCACCTTTTCCGAAAACCCGTCACTTTATTACATCATGTATTTGGCGTATTTTAATAAAAGATACATTTTTGTTTTTATCAAATGTTCAACCTTCAGCCTTTGGCCAACCCTATGATCTTCTTCTTCTTCTTTTTCTTTCCTGGGAGTCGTCTGAATTAATTACCGGAGGCAGCGCAGCCTCTTGGGCTTTTTGTGCCTAATCTCCCATTATCTTTTATACCATTCCTCCCATTAGTCTTGTTCCTTCTACAAGTCTGTATAACCCCGAGACTGGTTGGTTAATATATTCCTGTGGGCTCATTTCCGGTTGCCCAAATAATATCTTTCTTTTGTGATTCAATGCTTCACATTCGCACATGATATGGTAGGCTGTTTCTTTCCCCTCGTCGCACATTCTGCAACTTGGGTCCCCATTGTATGAGCCTTGTGTAGGTGTCCTCTTAGGTTATCGTGCCCTATTAGCAACCCTACTGTTATGTGAAGTCTTTTTCTACTTTGTTTAAGTAGTTTTTCCTTCGTTCTTTTGGATGGGTCCCTTATGAAGCTTTTTTCATATCTAATTCTACTGAGGTTCCCCCAGTATTTCTCGTGTTTGTTTCGGATCCATTCCCTGGTTTGCCCTCGTGCTGTGGTTTTGATCAAATCCTATGATAGAAAAAGGCCATCTAAAACTAGTTTTACTTGTTAGTTAAAAACGTCTGATTTTGTGAATTCCAGTTCGACCTAGGTTCACAAAAATTCCTCTTTTTCATATTCAACCCGACAGAACATAGGGGACTACCATTGTAAATAAAGTCACATTTTTGTGGATATTAAGTAGATATTAAGGTCTTTAAAACACGCGCGATTTTCCGCATTGCATTGCATCATTACTTGCACCATTATAGGAACGACTGCAAACTCGGAAAAATCGCTCGGAAATCGTTACTCGGGAGGTTTTCGGAACTGCCGAACTCGATTCTGGCATTAGAATTACCCGGGTGTACTCGGGGGTGGCTCTGTGGGGGTATCCGGGGGGTGAATTTGGCGAGAAATGGCAGCTTGCCTGAAAATCGCTCCAAACTCGTTACTCGGGAGTTTTCGGGGCTGTCGAACTCGATTTTGGCATTAGAATTACCCGGGTGTGCTCGGGTTGCTCTATGGGGGTGTCCGGGTGAATTGGGGAGAAATGCATTTCTGAAAATCTTTAAATTTTACTCGGGTAATTTAATGCAGAATGAGTTCGCAGTTCCGGAAAAAACCTCCTGAGTAACAATTTTCGAGCGATTTCCGTTTGCGTCGTTCCTATAATGGTGCAATAATGATTAAAAATTGGAAATGCATTTGCCGGCCCAGAAGGCATTTTTAAAAATGCATGAACCACACTTCCTAGAGTCGTTTTCTGGGACCTTCCTAAACACAATGCAGAAAACCGCATCTCAATATCTGCTGGCTCAAAATATTTCCGCTATTCGGGCGATTTTTATTTAAATGCCCTGGACTATTAGACATTATAAAGTACTCATGTCAGATCTATTTTTTTTTTCTTTAAAATGCCTGACATGTGCAAAATTCGAGGTTAAAGGTTGGCAATATTGTCTTAGACTTTACATTCCTCGTGTTTTTGATTGATGGACCATAGTAACCTTTATAAAACGCGCGTGTTTGAAAGTTGGATTTAAACACGCTCAGGCGTACTTTAATTAAGCAAAATAGAGTACAAATAAAAAAATGTTTATATTTCCCATATTTTCCCGGAGACCCTGTATATCACACCTTTTGACTAAAAAAGGATTTTTTAGAATCAGGGGAATTTAATTTTATAAAATTTATTTTATTTTATTTGTTTTTAATTTAATTGAAGGTTTGAAGCTTATCAAACGGAAATTTATTGGATTAAATTAAAAAATATTTTTAGAGTCAATCAGGTATTGGCAGGCAAGCATTTGATGGAAATAACTGTAGACAAACAAGTTAATGTGTTTAAACAGTTTACATTTACTTAAAATACCTGTTGTTTTGAAAGTTAGTCATTACATTTTTTCGAAAAATTCATTAGGTTAGTAGAAAATTCCGTAGCAGCCTAACAATATTAAAAGTGTTATCATAAATATTTTGGTTGTATATACCTGCAAAATAGGGTAAATTATCGCATATTTCTCGTCAGTTACTCTTTTTATTAGCCAAAATATGAAATATTTAAATTAGCAAATTAGTAATTATCCAGTCAAGTTAGCCCAAAAGAAGCTTAAAATTTACACAAACGTTAAAAATACCATTAAAATGAAATTGTAAAAAGTTCCAATCGATGTCATGTGTGCAAAAAAATTATACAAAGTCAAAATTCGCGACGATGGTTTTTTTTATTTTTTAGCGAAATGGTTGGTTTTATAATACAAAAAGCTTAAACAAAAATTGTAGATCGTGCAGTTGTCGATAAAAATTGTCCCTACCTTTTTTTCCTAAAATTTATCATTTCTGAGAAAAAAACTACAGAAGATACATTCAGCAATATCGCAGATAAATATGTTAAGTATATACGCAGACATTTTGGTTAGTCACCGTGATATTTGAAGACTATTCCAATTCCACTAAACATATTAAAGCCGCAGAACAACGCCGCTGTGTGGGAAAAACATTATCATCTTCTGATATTTTCTTTGACCAATTTATGACAGTTCCAACTAGCCAACAGCAACTCTTGTCAAATATTTATAATAAGTCTCGGTGTATCACAACGCTAAAAAATACCATCGAACATATTTTAGTCAAGCAAGCTGACAAAGACGCTAATATACTCATCATAAAAACTGCAATTAATCAATTTAATTCAACCGATGTAAATGTTGTTATTGGTAAAGATGTTGATCTGTTGGTATTACTTTCCGCTCGAACTTCAATAAAAAAATTATTTATTTTTTAAAACCAGGCAAGGCTCAGTTTATTGGCTTATTCCAAATGTAAAAATCACATTTTATTTTTAAATTCTATGACTGGCTTTGATACAACTTCTGCAATATTTCGCAGGGATAAAACAACAGCTTTTAAATTATTTAAATATCAAGACTTAGTTACATCTACTAAAGTTTTTGAAGATATCAATTCTACTCCAAAAACTATAATTACCCACAGAATTCAGTTTCTTCTTACAGTACATGGAGCTCCAAAAGTTACTTACATAGGTAAGGTAAGTTACTTTTTTTTGCAAAACTTACTGGAAATAAATTGAAATTTAATTGCTAATTGATAATGTATGGAAACCAATCAATAAACTAATTCCATCTGTACCAAAGAAGCTCCTTAATACTATTTTTTGCAACTGCAAAAAGGGGTGTAATTTAAAATGCGTCTGCAAAAAAGTTGGTTTATTTTGTTCACCAGCATGCACCCGTTGTCAGGGCCAGTCGTGTTCAAATGATGAATCTCCAACAGAAGAAGATTCTGATAGTAAAGACGAAATAATTGATGTATCTCTGTTTAAACAATTTATATCAACTCAGAAAGGAGAAGAAAAAGAGAAAAAAGAAGAAGGAGAAAGAGAAGAAGAAAAAAAGAAAATGAAGAAGAATAAGAAGATATTGAAAAGGAAGACCTTTTATTCTACTGGGATTTAATAAAAGAGACCGTAAAGTAGACCTACTGGCGAAACCACGTTAAAAAACGCGGCAAGTACACTACCTCACGGGTGGCGTGAAAACGTGTGCATAGTGTAGGATATAAAACTTTAGTAAATTTTAGGATTTCTTAGAAATGGTAAATTTTAGGAAAGAAGTGTAAAAACAATTTTTGTAGATAATTGTATGTTCTAGAATTTTTGTTAAAGCTATTTTTATTATAAAACCAACCATTTCGCTAAAAAATCAGAAAACCCATTTTTGCGAACATTGACCTTGTATAAAATTTTTGCACACATGGGCTCGATGGGGACTTTTCACAATTTCATTATAATGGTATCCCTAACGTTCATGTAAATTTTCAGCTTCTTGGGAATTTATGCAAGGATGAATGTCTATTTTGACCAAATAATAACATTATTTATGCCCTTTAAGAAAACAAAAAAATTGACAATCGTGTTTTTGAGTTTAATAGTAAATTTTTTTTAATGAAACAGGCTTGCATATTATATCATCATTAAAAAGACCTTAACGAAAGCTTTAAAATGATACCACACTTGATATGTATATCTTCAATAGTTTCAGAAATATGGAGATCCAAATCTGAAAAAAAATGTAATTTCCAGCTGCAACAGCTGTAAGCAGTAATCTTACTGCTGTAGAGATACATAATGGAAATTAAAAAATATTTTTCAGATTTGTATGTTCATATTTTCCCAACCTATAACAGCCAATAAACCTATAACAACCTATAAAGCTGAACATATTAAATATATGGTTGGTTTTTAAGTTCTTTGAAAGATTTTTCAAATGAATATATAAAAGTTTTATTTGGTTAATACAATAAATAAATACATTTACGGCTCGCATGGGCTAAGTTGCATAAAAAGTGCCTCCAGCCATACAGTAATAAAGTATCTTCTCAAACGTGCTTTGGTTTCTGCAGATTGCTCAGCTTTACTGGAGCCTCTTATGGTGTGTCGCAATGACGGAAAATGTGTGGATGGAATAACTCTGATCTCATGAAGAGTTGGCAATCAGTTCCTTTGGAATTCTACATGTTCACACACTTTAGCCAATTCCGATATAGATAGAACATTCAAATCATTAGGTATATTGTATTCTTACTGAATATAAAAAACGCAGAAAATGTAATCCAGACCGCTATATTTTTGTACCTTCTGCCGTCGAGACTTATGATCCCTGGGGTAATAAAGCCAAGAGCCTAGCCCGGGAATTGCCTTCAAATTTTTTTCTAATAAATCGCGTAGCTTTATAATCCAGAAAATAAGTCTTGCGATCCAAATAGGTAACGCCGCGTCAGTGATGGTTACCTTTCGGGAGGAGACAGGTTTGAGGAAGATTTTGTGCGTTTAGGTTTATTAATATATTTTTTAAATTATTATTATCATTTTGTCTTTTAAATAATGTTTTACTTTTATTATTGTATTTTTTTTAATGTTGATATATTATACAGTATGTACGATATTTGACTACCAAACTCATGTCGATGCCCACATTTTTGAAAGTATTTAAAACAGAATTTTGTATTTTTTAAAGCTTTTAAAAAAATCTTTTTAATAGAGATACTATATTCTGGGTGTTTATTAAAAAATGCTATTTTATTATTAATTTCTATTTTTCTATATACTTTACTTTAAAATTTCCCTTTTTAACGTAAAATTAGTTAGGAATAAAAATTAATTGTTAAATTAAAATAAAAACATGATTTGTAATACTCTTTCCTATTTGTATTGTTTTATAAAGATGAATAAATTTCTACTATTACGGCTATATAAAAAAAATTGCCTTATACATGGCGTTACAAAAGTTTTTAGAAAAAATAATGCTAATAAGGTCTACACCTCCCATTTTTCGACAAGTTACCATGTTACAAGTGGCATTTTTGCAGTAATGGACATGATAAAGTGAATATTTTTTTTAATAGCAGAACTTCCTAAATGAAGAGAGCGTACTTTAACATTGTTAAAGGTACTATTATGAAAAAGTGGTTATTGGCTTCATAAACCAGTAGTCTAGTCGAGAAGTGTGTTTCCTGCGAAATATAGTTAAATGGCTTCAAAAAATATGAGCAATAGCTCATTCGTCGCGAAATGCAAATCTGAGAAAGGCGTTTTGAGGATTTTTTTGCCAATAAAAAATGCAATTGTTATAACAAAAAACGAAAATAGTAAAAAGCCATTTTGATTTTTAATGATAACTCAAAAACCATAAGAGATAGCGGAAGTTGCAAAAAAGATGCTTAAAGAGAAGAATTTTTTAATTAACGCTAAAAATGGGCCTCGCTCGCCGCTCGGAGTCAAAACCGAGTACGTTACACTTAATAATTATTTTTAAGGTATCAAATATAAATTGAAAAATTTTAATAAATGATGGTGTATTCAGAACACCTTAAAGAATTTATTTATGTTGAAAATTTAACTCAAAGTTTTTAACAAGTTAGACAATTGTTAATTAACATAATTGTTGTAAAATTTCGTCTTTATTGTACATTAAAAAAATGTTTAAATAATTGTCGTAAAAAATGTTTGATTCGTGGAGCTCTTTTTATATACATACTTAACAAGATTACTCCATAAAAGTTTTAAAAAATTTAATCCTTTGTTTATAATAATTTTAAACTTTGACGAAAAACTAAAAATCAGAGTAATATTGTAAAAGTAATAAAATTATTATAAACAAAGGATTAAAATAAATTAAATAATTATTTAAACATTTTTTTAATGTACAGTAAAGACGAAATTTCGAAAAAATTTTGTTAATTAACAATTGTCCTAACTTGTTGAACAAATTAACTTTAAGTTTTGACTCTGAGCGCGCAACCAAAAATGTTAATGGAGATAGAGTTTGTATAAAACTTAGCTTTCCCCCTTTTCTATGTGGAAAAGGCTTTAAAAAATACAGTTCATCATTAAGTTTAAAAATGCAGATATAATTCAAAAAAAAAACGCTAAAAATCACCTTCTCTAAAAACAATTCATAACTTAAAACATTTTAAAGTCTTAAAGCTGATCTTCAAAAAAAAATTGTTTATAATATAGTATTTAAATAGGCTAACGAGCTACTTGCAAAATTGCAGTAAAATTTGAATGACTTATAATATAGTATTTAAATAGGCTAAGAGCAGACGCTACCCGCTTTGCAGTGAAAATTTGAATGACTTAGCGTATTAACTGCAATAATTGTCCGATTTGAATTTAGTAAACCAATTATTAAACTTTAAATTTTATCTACAACTTGTATATCTTTGATTTCTATATAAATTTAGTGAAAACTTCAAACTTTGCGCTGAACGCGCGACCTTGCTTTTAGAGCAGAGTGATTGGGGTGGGGGGTCAAAGCAGGCGGCCAGGAAAAATATACAGCGCGTTGTTTACAGCGTTTTTAGGTAGTCTGCGATGAAAAGCATTAAAAAAAACCCATTTACCCACACTCATGACTTACACAAATTAATAGAGCTTAAAACATTCACACAAACCTTTTTTGTGATACATAATACTACACACATACAGACCTTGATTTAAAAAAATATATGTTCATTGTAACCTAAAGACTGCAAAATTCAAGAAAAAAATGTGAAAAAAATGTTCTTTTTTTCTCTATAATAATCCAAAGATTTATCAGCAGGATCTCATGTATTTGTGAATGACTATTTTTCTACGAAGTTCTAAATGGGCTTATTTTGGTAAAATAGTTTGCTGCCTGCTTTAAACTTTGATAATATTTTGGTGACTGGATATAGGTGCACTTAAAATCCCCTATATCCGTTAGAAATTAATCAAATGCCAAATTTGGCAAGTTTTGAGAGGTTTTATTATTTTATGAAATATTAGAACTCTTTATTACCCTTATATTTTCATCCCCGTCATAATATCAGGAGACGCAATATTCAAGATATAAAAAAGTAACAAAATAAACACGCTCTTGCCAAGATTACAATTTTCGTTGCCAGAGTAAATTACCTACGCTATAACCTTCATGCACAACAAATCTTTCAAATATCTTATAAGAACACGGGTGAAATCTTAATCTAATATTTTTTAAAAGGTTTTAAGTTATTTCAAAATAGTTTTTTTGTCATTATGGTGTAATTTTAGAAAATGTGTGTTAGGTAAAATATAGAAAATAAAAGCCCCCAAAAACATCCTTTATTCATACTTAATTACCTAAATTTTGCAATACAAAATTATTTTCTTATACTGTTATTGTTTTAAAAGCACTTAAATCTTAAAATTCCGTTGTCTTTATTTGGTAATTGGTACACAAGTTTCGGTTATTACTATACCTCCAACCGTTTAAGCATAACTGAATAACTACTCTGAAAGCTACAGTTACTACAAATATTAAAAAAAAAGTGTAATTATATATTCCCCGGGTTTTTTCTAATACGTTGTTAATATTTTGTTTATAACTTCTACAAATAATTTAGACAAATTCAAAAGCCCTAAGTTCTAGTCGGTCATGGTTAGTTCTGGTTAGCAAAGCGGCTTTTTATTTTCCCCAATTATATTTCAGACGTAAAAATGCAAAGCCGTATTAAAAAAGACCCTAAATTATTACATTAAAATGTATTTTTTTAGCCGAGTCCCTGCATAATAAAGCGTTTCATGTGTCAACACTGTCAAGAAGCTCGTGATCTCGCTCGGGGTATCTCTAGACGCAAGTGAAAGCTACGACTTATATACTATCCGTTGTTTACCTCAGCTTCACCGATTTTTTACGGTTCAACACATATTCAGAATGTCAATATTAGATTATATACAGTCAGGTTGTTTAAAATCATGACAGCTTCTTTAAAAATTATTTTCTTTCAATAAATAATCTTTGCAATCTTGCAACATCGCAAACAATGGTCTGACCATTGTTTGAATTGTTTTGACCCAACGACTTTAAGGAATTACTACGAATTAGGAAAATCTGAAAAAGATTATTCGTTTTCTTTATATGATTTTGAAAAAAACATTTCTTGCACCTTTTATGTATAAAAAACCCCTTTGCGTGAAAACATTATGGCCCTTTATGGGAATAAGCCAGCAAATCCATCGAATATAAAAATTACTTAAAAGAAAAATGCTTTGGTGAAAAAACCAAAAAAAATGTAGGGCCTTAATTTCTTTCGTACCTATTTTTAATTTCGTTTTTGTTGGTTAATTTAGGGCATATATCAAAAATATTATTTTATAATTTTGAGTTAATTTTTTGTTTAATTACTATTTTGTTTGATATATTGTTGTTATTTCGTCTTAGAGTGGTTTGGGAAGTAAATGCCGTTTTAATATTTTACTTTTTTGAATTTTCTTTAACATAGAAAATTATCATAAATGTTTGATCTTGTTGAGTCTCGTTTAAGATGGGGTTTTTTGTCCTATTTTGACCGTCCCATATATAACAGAAGATTTGGCATCTTTTTTATATCTGTGCAGGTGTAGTAACCAAAAGGTGACAAGGGTCGACAATTTTTGCACACGTATCCCTTTATATGATTAAAATGAATTTTTTATCAGGTTACACACACACACATTTTTATAAAAAAAATATCACAAAAGAATAGAAAGGGAAAAATAAATGTAAAATGCGAGTCCTTCACCACACCGACATATATACCTTTAACACCAGCTCGTACAAAGGAAAAGGCCTTTTATTTGTTATCCTGACGTCGACTTATATTAAGTGTCCGTCTTTGTGGCTATTCCTTCATGTATTCTGCGGTGGAGTTAAATCAACAATTTTATATTTTTAGAGCACGATTATAGAGAAAAATTCCATCAATCCAAAGACGTATGATAATACAGATGCTTTCATTTGTATGAAAACTGTTTGACAACAATATAAACCAATCGGTGCAATTGTTTTTCCGATATGGATAGTTTGACATTTATTTGACAGACATCTAAGCGTCGTTTGATGAGATTTCAAAAACCACTCTCGGCTTCTTTTAATACGTATGCTTTACAAAACAAAAGAGTTAGAACTAGTTAGTTTTTGTGGCTAGTTTTGGTTAGAATGACAAATTATTTTGTACAGCGCCTGACTGTCACACGCGGGGTTGCGGAAGACATGCATGTATTGGGTCTTTTCTTTATTTATTCGTAGTTCTAATCTCTGAGCTTCTTTTTCAATATTTATAAAGTTTTATTTCAGACTAACCGTACTTTCTCCTAATGCACCTATGTCATCTGCATAGGCCAAAATAAGTTTAAGTCCACCTGTTTTAGGCCTCTGTTAATATGAAATGCTTGGCTGTACTCACCATCGATTTTGACGGGGCTCTTTGCCCCCTCTAGGCACGCTCTACACAATCGAATCAGCTTGTGCGGGATACCAAGTTCTTCCATTGCTTCCCACAATCTTACTCTAATAGCACTGTCATATGCTTGTCTATAAAAAGGGTATGTAAGCTTTTGTTAAACTTCCAACATTTCTCTAAAATTTGACGGATAGTGAAAAGCTGGTCAGTTGTAGATCTTTCGCGTCGAAAGCCGCATTGGTAGTCTCCGATAATCACTTCGGTATATGGAGAAAGAGGATGCGCTGACCAAACTGGGTCAAAACAACAAGGTTACACTACTGTGGATACCTGAACACACCGGCCTAGAGGGTAATGAATCCGCAGACCTCCTTACCAAAAGGGGGGCGGAGACACAATTCACAGGGCCGGAACCGGTCATCGGTATATCTTATGGAACGGCCAAGCAGTTCATATCAGCTTGGACACAAAGAGAAAATCTTCGGTACTAGCATGGACTTCCAGGTCTCGGACACTCGAAGGCCTTCATAAGCCCACCGAACCAACAATGTACTGTCAAACTATTGGAGCAATCAAGGGTACACCTTAAAACTCTAGTGGGACTGTACACGAGACACTGCAGATTAAAATACAACATGCACAAGATCGGCCTAGCGGAAGACGCCGAATGCCGCATGTGCATGGAGGGGGATGAATCATCAGAACACATACTGTGTTCGTGCCCAGCAATGGCACGACTAAGATTCGCAATCCTCGGCAATGACACCTTGTTGCCGGGGGGAGTGAAAGATCTCTCTCCCAACAGGATCATCAGATTTATTAGGAGTCTGGACCTGGTGGGAGAAATATAAAAAGGTATGAGCCACAATAGACCGATCGGTCGCGGTTGAAGGGTGTTATACCAACTCACTTTAAACCTACCTACCTACCTACCTATATGGAGAAAGACGTTGAAGCAGAATGTTTGAGAATATTTTGTAGGCGTGACTCAGTAGGGCACTACCTTGGTAGTTTTTACACTGCATTTGGTCCCCTTTTTTGTGGATTGGGATGATTTTTTCCATTTGTCGGGAATGATTTATTTCCAAATCTGTTGGACGAGGCTATGTATTTATATGGCTAGGTCATCCCCTCCATGTTTCAGACTTACTGCCAAGATATTCTCGGCCTGCCGCTTTGTTATTTTTAAGTTTCCCAATGGCTCTAGTTGTCTCCTCCATGGATACGGGCGGGATATTAATCTCTGTTGTTTGGAATACAAGACATTCAATTTCTTCCTGTACCTGTCTGTTAAGTAATTCATCAAAGTAGCGCTTCCATGTGCCAAGTACCTCTACTTTGGACGCAGTGACTGAACCATCGTTACGCTTTAGCATTGTGGCACTCCTCGGGCGGAAACCCTTTTTATGTCCCTTTACTTCCTTGTAAAATCTCCTTGCATTATCGTTCTGAAAGTCGTCCTGTAAGTTAATTACTTTTTCTGTCTCATGTTCGTTTTCCTTTTTGCTAAAATATAAATAAGACTGTGGCCTTATTTATATTTTAAAAATATTTGTTAATTGTAGTAACATTGGCTCCAGAGAATTTTTTTTCTGTGTGATAGGTAAATGTAGCAATTTTCTTTATTTAGTGAATAAAATTCTGCCTAAATTTTATATCCTTAGACTTTTGTGGCCTCAAATAGTCAGGTCCAATCATATTGCAAAATTATAAAATACTCCCTAAATATACGGTGCAACAACCCTGTTGCAGGGCGTTTCGAGTAAAAATGTGCAGTTTTCAAAATTGATTCTTTACTTGTGTTCTAAACCCTACTTACGTATCAAATTGCAAGTTTCTACCCTCTTAGAAAGTGCCCCATATTTTTGACAAGTCAGTCAGTCAATTGATCAGTCAGTCAGTGAGTCACTCAGTCACTCAGTAGTAAAATGGGGGATTAACAAAATGGAATATTTCATAGATCACGTGACATAATTTTCTTAATTTTTTTCACAAGTAATTAAAATACTTATTTGAATTTATATACCAAGTTTCATAAACCAAGTTATGATAGGGGGAAAAACAGGATGAACCGTGTAAAATACTTGGCCTGGCGCATCACCGTGATTATAGTATACGCAACTAAAAGTGCACAAAACAAATATTAAGCCTACTTATAACCTCATCATTCGAATTACAACAATTAAGACATCTGTCATGTTGGTTGCGTAAAACATTCAAGAAAAATTATGCTTTTTACGATGTTATAACAAAACGATCGCCGAAAAGCTATTTATGTATCAAGGGCGTTACTGGGACTATAATGCCCTGAAGGTCGAAAATGCGGGCCTCGGCCCGAGGGCTGATTTCGACCTGATGGTTATAGTCCAGTAAAGCCCGTGGTGCATACTGCTTTATGTTTTACCCAAAAAAGAGTTTTTCAATGACTAATTACATTATTTATTCGCAATATAAAAAATAAGTTGCACCTGTACCTGATACAAGTAGATAATGACTGGTGTTAAGTTTGACTTTGATGTTTCGCAGTTAGTCAGTTGGCATTTTTTATTTAACGATTTGCTCAAAATGGAAGAAATTCCAAAATATAAGAAAAAGCCATAAAAGCGACCGAAAATCTTTTGCCAGTTAAATCAAAAATAGATGGATTCATATTTGGTATTTGGAAAGATGCGAACCAATTCTTCAAAAACCGAAAACGTTTTAATGGCTTTTCCAGGAACGGAAGTTATTGATTTATTTTTAAACCTTTATTATTTTTAGTCGGAAAAATACAGTCCGAACTCTTGGACCGTATTCCACCTAAAGTCACTTGATGGTCTAAAAATATAGACTTTCGCAATACCATCTCTATATTTTTTTAAAAGTTAAGTCGAAAGGATAGTCCAAGAAGTGTACAGTTTTGGACGGAGAACAAATATTAAAATTTATTAAGAAGGCTCCTGATGATATTACTTGGTACACAAAGTTATTGGTAATGGGTGTTTTTGGGGTTTAAGACGAGATGAGTTGGTCAAAATGACCATTGATGACATTGAAGATAGAGGTTGGTTATAAAGGTACAGAAACTAAAACTTCAACTTAAAAAAGTTTTTACTATATTGAAGAAGATTTAGGCGTTTAAATTTAATAAAAAAGTACAAACATTAAGACCAGCTGGAATAAAGGAGCGAAGATTCTTTCTTACCTATAGAAAGGGTCGCTGTCATAAACCCATTGGAAAAAATATCATAGGAAGCGTCCCAACATTGATCGCAAAATTTTTAAACTGGATAATGGAAGCCAAAATGATTGCCAATTCAGTTAATTCCGAGGTTAATTCCGTATCGACTATTGAAAATTCTTTAATGGACTGTTCTTCTATACAAAAAGGTTAGTGCCCACCGCTGCTACCATCACAAAAAACACCGACCATTCTATAGTGGGATCAGCTACATTTTCGGGAATTTAAAATTGTAATTTTTATTTTGGAAATAAAGTTTAATTTTTAGTATTGTTTAAAAAAAAAAATTTTTTTTTGTATAAACTTGATCTTTATTGTGAGAGAAATAAAATTGGATAAAATAAAATTTCCATATTAGCGCATTATTATTATGCGGGCATTATCTAATGCCCGCTTATAATCCCTATGTGAAGCAGGATTATTGCATCAAACATCACACACTAACAACCAGCTGGAGTCTTCGATGGCGCGCATGTTTGCTGATCCCCCGTCGCCATTTTGGGCTAGAACACGGCGTAGCGTCGGCCTTGTTCGCTATGATCATTTTGTTCCTGGATTTTGAATCAGGGACTAGGCGTGCTTAAATTTGGGAATACCGATTAAGTTTTTTTTAGTTGTATTGTGATTTGATTATTATGACGATTTACCAAAGAGGGGACACGTTTGGCGTAAAGGGTGTATAAGTAAACAATATAATTCTGATAGGAGCTTCTTTCGGTTTCCTAGGGATATAGACAGGTAAGCAACTAATCGTAACTAGTAACTACGATATATGTAAGTATATGTAATGTTCTTGGGTGCACTTCCTTTTCCTAAAATTTGTTTGGAAAATTTGGTTTTTTAAAAATTTAGTTTTGTTTTTTTTAAAGGCAAAGGGGAATTTTAAATACTTTTTTTTTTTACACACGTAAAAAAGCGATTCAATATGGCAAATTTTTTTTTAGTATAATGATATTAAAAGATATACTGAGAAATATACGATAAAGTATGGCTAAGATTTCTGGACAGTTAAAAACCTGCCTAATAAAAATGAACAAAAACGCTTAAAATCATAATATTAAAAACGCCATACTCTATAGGCACCAAAAAATATTTTCCAAAATTTGGAATAAAAATATAAGCTATTAAAATGTATTTTTTTACCTTGAAAAGGTTTTTCCTTAATTAGTGTAGGTATTGAGTAATGGCATTTTGTTAATATGTACATTATGGATTAAATTAAGGAAAAAAAGATCCAATTCTTAATAATAAAATTATACTAATGATAGTCCATAAACAGGTAATTATTTTAATAGTAAATTAACATAAATATTTTGAGTTCACCTTAATATTTTTAATCAAATTACAACCTAAAAGATACCTGGCCTTCACAATTGCAAAAGATT
The DNA here is from genome assembly GCA_019359885.1 of Listronotus oregonensis. Lineage (NCBI taxonomy): Eukaryota > Metazoa > Arthropoda > Insecta > Coleoptera > Curculionidae > Listronotus > Listronotus oregonensis. Next base: position 25,006 of record JAHBCN010004602.1, read on the forward strand.
CTTATCTGAATTTATTACCCAAATATCAAATTTCAAGATACATATGATGCATTTGCATAAAATCCCGTCTTTCTGGTAAGTAAATTGACAATGCCATTTCTTATTTTAAGCACCAAACCATACGAAACTTTTAACAGCAATACGTGTTGAAAATTTTGTTAATCAAGGCTTTTTTTGGGCCAAAATATGGGTAATGAATGTAACCGAGAAGACCAATGGAGAACTTAAACCTTTAATAGTCACGGTTGTGTTCAGATCATTTTGAACAAAAAAAAGTTTAAAACCATCTTCGTGAGCGACTGAACTTTAACGCAATCCCCACTTTATTCCGATCACTCGAAGGCGGTTCAAGACATTTCTTGAAATTGAAGATCATACTTATTCTCGACCATTGCTACTTCCGCAAAAATCCGCGTACTTGAAAATAAAGTCATAGTCCCAGCTTCACCTGTATCTACAGAGGGACAGATCGGATCTTTTTTACAAGGCGAGAAGCTTCCGGAAAAAATTCAAGAACTTCTGCAAGCCCTCGGTGGATCCAAGCCAACTTTCACCAGCTTTGACGGGAAAAAACTTTCCTTGAGTTTGGATGTCACCAGTCCTTAGCCCTTCTTCCCTGATTGATTCGGTCTTCGATTTAAGCCCTTCTTGGATACTGAAAGTTGATCGCAGCTTAGGTCTGGGGTTACTCAAACTCCAAACAGTTTGACATATAAAGCCCACGGAAGTCCAAATAAGGAAAACAATAAGGACCTAACACAAAAAAAATAAAACATTGCAGGAGGAGAATAAGGCGCTCAAGGAACAGTTGGAGAATGCAGTTCATAATATTTCCTTGGGCAGTACCAATCACTTACACTGCAATTTTGCAAGTCGCCTTTCGCGGCTCACTTCATTAATACTCAGGTTAAACAAGGGCAAAAACATCCGAAAGGGCGTCGGTATGAGAACATTTTTAAAAATGAGTGTTTAGCTATTTATTTTGCCGGGCCGAGATATAAGCAATTTTTAACAAAGAAATTTTGTCTTCCAACCAATACATTATTGCAACAAATGTGGTGTTGCCATAGGTCCAGGGCTAAATAACCCCGAATTTTTTAACATGCTGAAAAAAAATCGATAGTTTTAAGAACAAAATAAATATTTAAATTTGTTTGATGAGATGAGCATAAAGGCAAATTTATTTTTGATTGTTCAAAAGATTGAATTGGATTAATTAACAGCCAAAGGGAAAAATATTTAGGCCTGCGTTAAGGCTTGTGTTCTTATGCTGAGAGGAATTTATTGTGGTGGAAACAGCCATTGGCATATTTTTTTCTCATACTTTTTCCGGCTACTTTATTAAAAGATATTCTTTCAGAGGCACTGCATTTAAGCCTATTTTTAGGTTTGTGCAGTCACTTCGATATGGGATCCAATAATATAAACTTTCAAAAATATTAAACGTTTCGCCAACAAGCCATCAATTTAACATTGCCGGTCAAAATTTATACTACATATTTGATATTCCTCTTTCAAAGCCGAAATATGTTGCTTCAGCATGATTTTTATATCGAGGCAAAAATAATTTCTCGCAATATATTAAAATTTCTTGAGCAGGATAAAAAATATCCAGTTAGGCTGCACCAAAATTATGGATTCCCAATTAAACCATAATTTCGAAAAAAGAAGGTAAAGTTTAAAACTTTTTGTGCTATGTTTCAACAGGAATGACACTTATATTAGGTTTGGTTGTCTACCTGCAGAAGCAGCTGAAACTGCAAATTTTATATGCATGGTGGACAAACTGTTTAATATTAAACTCGTCCAAACTTCAGCTTTAAAAATATAATGCTGCATTTGCTCTACCATATCAAATAGATTTTCCAATCTTAGATTTTTTAGTAAACTTGAAGTGCAACAAAAATAATCTTAATATAACAAATAAAATTAAATTTATTAAATGTCTTCAAATTTCAATAAATAGTATTATTCAGTTATTTAATTTTCTACATGCACTGCCAACTTTGATTTTTTATTTACCAGAAGGCAACCAAGATTGCCTTGAAAACCATTTTGGGGAAAATTAGGAGAGAAAATAACTGTTTTAACTATTCAGTTCATCGAACATTTAAGAAATTACAGTGTTAATCTCTTAAACTCGGGTGCAGAAAACTGCGAAGCTGATGTGGATACTATTTTATTGAAATTTGAAGATATAAAAGATGTATTACATGAAACCAAAAATTAATGCGCGAAAAAATGCAAAATGAAATTATTAATAACGCCAAGTACTCGAGGGAAGAAATGTTACACAAAATTTTGTAAGATATGTTTGTGGATACATTTTTAAAAAATCCTTCATTCACTCTTGGAAATGTCTTAAATATAACCGAACATGACAAGTTAGATGACTCTTCATATTTTGTTTTTAAAGCGTTGAAAATAAAAATAATAATTTTCGGCAATTTGACGTGCCCAATGATACCTTTTGCAGTTTATAATTCAAATAGAAGGTTTATTTCGAATTTTGAGAATTTTATCAAAAATTCAATATATAAAATATTTAGAATTATGAAAATATCCAACTCACCCATGTGAAAATTTTCCCAAAGATTTGAATCAAATTATATTTGAGTTCGCATTATTATACTTTAAAAATATTAACTTTAATTTTAAAAATATAAACAAAAATAAATTGATCATATGGAGGAATCAATAAAATTATATAGCCAAAAATAGGGTTTTGATGTTAATTTTCGCGTCCCCCTCAAAAGTATTATATATTAATTAAAAGTAAATACTAGATATAAAAATTTAAAATCCCCCGTGTATATTGTCTTTTTTGATTCCGTTTAAATATTATGTATTTTATTATTTATTTTAATTTAAGTGTCTACTGTTTATTTTGATTTTGGTAATTGACACATTTTTTGTTTGTTTTATTTTTTACCCGTAAATTGTGTAAATATATTCCTTATAAATAAATTATATATTCATATTGTTCCATTATGTTTTTAATTTAATTTTCCTTAATAAGTTAAATTAATCAAATAATCGATATTACCCGAAATTAACCAATAAATAATAATCTGATAATACGGATGTTCAATAATAAAATTTAAAAATAAAATATCCAATAGGCCTGACTTCATCCCCGGTGAGAGGGACAGCGCCAGGGCCCTTGTTTTATCTTCTTCTGTTCCAAACCAATACATCAAAGGTGCCGTTGGGGTCTTTCAGTGGTTGTTAGTTAAGTTGATAACATATTCCGTTTCTAACGTATTATAGATCAATAATAGATAGGTAAAACATAAAATAGTTTAACTAATTTGGGCATTAATTGGCAGTTAATAATATCAACCCTTAACACGCTTCATTACTCACCCCTGTTAATACCCTTGTTTGTTAAATAGTTGTTTTAAGCTTTTATTTACTATTCAATTTTTATTATTCGCCTCTTTTAAAAACAAAATTGTAATTTTAAATAGTTACAACCGAATTTCACGCGACACCGCTTACCCTTTGACAACCCCACTTCTATATTTGTCGCTTTGCCTTTATTTGCCGGTGGTGAAAATTTTATTATAATATTGTCGAGTTTGCGCATGAGTAGCTTCGCAACCAACCAAAAAAAAAGATTCTATAAAAGTGGCATTCTGACAGTCCCACAGCAATGGCAAAAGTACATAGACTTAAAGGGTCAATAAGTAAAAAAATAATTACTAGGTTAGGTTTACGCCCTCCACCGCGACCGCTCGGTCCATTGTGGCTCACACCTTTTTATATTTCTCCCAATAGGATCAGACTTCTAATGATTCCGATATCGAACTGGGAGAGAACCCTTTCATCTCCTTTTACTCGTGCCGCTACCAGACACAAGCACAATATGTGTTTGTGTCCCTGCTCCTGGAAAGTATGACGAGCAGACGATTAGATCCATCGTGCCCTCCTCTCCCGGTATAGTGACGTGGGTAGCTACCAGGTCCTTGACCTTTTTCTTTGAAAACGGTTCTACCCGCTTTCTGTTTAAAGACAGGGAACCTTTTCCTTATAAAAGGGACTCTTTTTTAAGCACCTGCTTGTTCGGGATGAATTAGCCCTTTCCTATGAAGCAGGCGCCTGTGACTTCAGGGGCACCTTTCAAAACGGATTCACCCGATTCGGTCGGCGCACCCTTGTCTGCTTGTGACCTTTGTCACTTTTTTCCTATGAAAGCGGTTCTGTCCGCTTTTTGATTGGAGCTAGGGAAGTAATAGTCCACTACGGCAGAGCCCCGCATTACCGCAGTAAGGCTAGATACTCTGAGAGATCGCCCTGTATCTCAGAGGCACCGTTGGAGACACCTGTTTAAGGCACAGGATGTCATTCACTCATCAGCACGGTATGCTAACACCTTGAGTTAAGCCTTGTGTTCGTCTTAACTTCGGATCCCGTCCCATACGCTAGCGGTTGGAGTTGCTGATAATCAGCAACCCCAGCTGGTTGGAGTTGCCGATAACCGGCAACTCCAGCGCATGTTACAAAAGATCCTACTGGGCCCAACCACGACATTGATGTGCAAACACAGCAGTGGAAAAAAATCATATACTTACTCTGGTTAAATTAAGAGATATAGTAAAATTCTTGTTGATATTTTATTTTATTTTTCCTCGTACCATCAATAAAAATGCCATGTACACTTGACGAAATCAAAAGCCAAAAATTAGGTATACACCTACCAAATCTCTAATATATGTGTCTCTGAAGTAGAGTACCTGCTCTGTCTAGCTCTACAAACTTCGCTGTCATTTCTTACACTTCAAAAGTTCACTTTGTATTTAGCTTCAAGGCTCTTTCGCAAATAATATAAGTATTTCAAAGCCATGCCGTGTTGCTTGGAGAAACGGTAACTTGTGTGAACTTTTGTGAGTCAGGACAAGACGTCATGAGGAATTTTTGAAAGAAAAAGCAAAGTGTTGATGCCGGCTTTTAACGAATGATATTTTATGTCTACATTAAAGTTATGGTAAAACTTTAGTTATCGGACATGACGCCGATTTTGATGATTTTTTGCATACGGGGGTTTTTCGGCGCTGTTCACGAATCTAGAATCAGTTTTTTACGGCAACCTCTGGTATTGATTTATGAGATTTGCAAGTAGACTAATCTCAATATTTTTTGTTTTTAAAACTGATTACTATCAAATGAGAACATACACTGATTAGATTCTTACATATTAAACCAATAAACCAAAATTATCAATATTTATTGTTTATATAAATAAATAAATCCATTTTATACCGTAAATTGTGTAGAAATGGTTGCTTAATTCATAATATTTATAATTTAGTGTCGAAAAGGGAAAACTACATTTATTTGAGGCCTTTTTAACTGAAAATAAGCAATAAAATAATGCAGATATTAGTGTTTTTATTTAATATGTAAGTGCCCAATCAGTGTATGTTTCCTTTTGATGGTAATCAGTTTCAAGAAGGAGGAATTTTAGAAATGTCCGTTTTAAGGTAAGTCTACTTGTAGGCCTTATAGCTCAAAAACCAGAGTTTGCCGGAAAAAAACTAATTTTAGAGTCGTGATCAGCGCCCCTGGATGCAAAAAATCAGCTAAATCGGCGTCATGTCCGATATTGAACAATTATATTTATAGTATTAATGATTAAGGCGTTCGCACAGTAAGGTTTGAGATTCTAAATTATCACTAAGTTAGTTACAATATTTTTTTGGCGGTCATTTCGTTACTAAATTTTCAAAAAAAAATGTTTTTTCAAATTCTCTTTGGGATGTACAGTTGCGGGTGAAGAATTCCGGACACTTAGGTTAACATTTTCTGTCATATTTTTGAAATTGCGTATACTGGGTTTTTTTCCTTTAAGGCCTTCGGCAATTAAACTGGTTAAAAACCTTGATTTTTTTAAATAAGTAACGTTTTTTACCAAAAAGCAGAATAAATACTAAATAAAGGTCAACAGATAAAATATAATATCAAGATTTGTATAATATATTTCGAACAGATTAATTTTTTTTAAATTGAAGAGTGCAACTCCTTTACGAAAATTGACCGTTCAATAAGTATATTACATATTTTGTTTTCAAATCTATTAAAACAACAGAAGAACATAAAAATATCAAGAATATTAGTGAATTAATTAGGAACATAATAATATCAATGATATTAGTGAATTAATTCCAGTGCCGTTTTTGTTAATAATTAGCTCCAAACGCTTGATCATGGATGATATCAGTCTTTGGATATGATGTGCATGATAGTGGTTCCATATTTCCTCAATTTTGTTTCGAAATTTTGTAGACGAAAATAATTGGCCTTATTTATCGTTTTGACAATGTAACCCCAATCATTTTCTATGGGTTTAACATTTGGACTTCTCCGCCCACTCTATGCTCTTTGTTAACAGCCGTAAAAATGGTTTATTGACAGTGGCACAATTTCCTAAATTGGATCTTTACTTGATGCGGCGACTTGCTACCCAAAGAGATCCAGGAAATTCTGTTTGTCTATGTGCTTTCACGGCTGTTTGAAATGGATGGTTTTCCAATTAAGTGACCAGTCTATTATCTTGTTTCTCATTTGATACTCTTTTTTTGCCACTTTCACACAATCTATTTAAGAAGCCGCTATTTTGCCACTTTAGCTTTAACGGTTTACTCGGATACTCTTTAAATAGCATAATCAATCTTGCTCTTTGTAGTTCGTTCAGTCTATTTATTTTATTAAAAAATATTTTGTTCTAGATATATACTAATTAATCTTGAAATAATATATTATCCGTTGACATTTATTTTTCGTCACTTTAACAATTTTCAGGTAAAGTTTAGGTGATATAGGCAAGGCAAGCTAAACCTGAATTACATAATAAAAAATCGTACTTACAACTGTACCTTGGCTTAAGGCAACCAACCTGAAAAATGTTGAATTCGAATAAGGCTATATTAAGTACAAAGTTTCAAACCAAAAATTATTATAATTTTGTTGAGTTGCAATGATCTAGACTGCTTTTGATTTTTAGCTGCCGTTTACATATACCTGCAATATTTAAAATCAATAACCAATCTAGGAAAAAAAAATCTGGAAATACATTGGTATTGTTTTCATATTTTTTCTTTTGTTATCACACATGTAGTAAGTTTCATTTTCCTTTTTTTCAGATTCAGAACTAGAAGACCTCGAAACACCACCTAGATACCGACCAGGCAGTTTGGAATCACTCTGTAGAGCCACAAGGTTTACACAAGACGAGATTAAGAGGATATACCGAGGGTTCAAGGCAGAGTGTCCTACAGGTGTCGTGAGAGAGGACACGTTTAAGATGATATATGCTCAGTTTTTTCCACAAGGTGGTAAGTACAAATCATCTGAAAAATCCTTTTTTTTTAAATCACTATACGTTGTGTTCTATTGGTAATTAATGGTATTGTAATCTTAGAAACCATTAAAGATAAGAAATATGTTAAACTGAAAAAGTTTTTTTATATTGGTGTTGGGGCTACCTCTTATTAGCTGCCACCCTTACATATATTTTGAGATGGAACTCCTCTAAGCAGAAGCTGTAAAAAACCTATAGAAGAGCAACAGATCTCACACAGCTTGTCGGTGGCCTTTCTGTGACCGTGGGATCATTTATAAGAGGAACAGCTGTTCTTTAATTGGAATCAAGAATGCAAAATGTTTTAGGAGACATTCCCCAGATGTGAGAACGGTATTCTAAAGAGGATCTAATTTGGGATACATACAGAGTAAACAAATTAAAAGAAAAGAAATACTTTATGGCTCAAAAGAGAAATCCAAGCTTTTTTGAAGCTGCTGAGGCTATGGTTGTAATGTGTTTGTGCCAGTTGAGGTTATTTTTAAAAGTAATGCCGACAAGATTTAATAACTCTTTGTCTGCAAAACTTGACCGCTCATATGTAACGGATAAGCATTTTTTAGCGACAGCGAACACGACTGTGTTTTAAAGGCATTAAACTGAACAAGATTTTTGGCGCCTTAACTCAAGATAAGTTTAAGGTCTTGTGAGCATTCATATTTCCATTTAGAGAAGAGCTGTTCGTCTTATAAATGATCTCACGCTCACAGAATTACCCGGGTATGCTCGGGGGTGGCTCTGTGGGTTTCTCTGGGTGTCATTCTGAGGCGGAAATTGCATAGTGCATGAAAATCGCTCCAAAATCGTTACACGGGGGTTTTCGGGGATGTCGAATTCATCTGCATTCAGACTTTACGGGAAGACTGGAGTGTCTGTGGGAATATGGTAGAGAAAGTGATAAATCACAAATTATGAAAATAATACTTTATTCAAATAACAAATAGGAGTTTTTATTATTTTTAAATTATTCATTATAAACTTAAATTTTTAACCTAAATACTAAACATCTTGTTTAAACTCTTCTTCCTCTTCTTCCCGTTCTTCATTTTCTTTCCCTTCTTCATTTTCTTCCCCTTCTTCATCTTCTTCCTCGTTACAATTCTCGGCCCCATTGGAAGTCCCTTTTTGATTTGAGCAATTGCCATCGCAATGCAAATGAGCACTCCAACCCACCTCGGCGGCACCCACACCTCGTGCCACAGTCGGTTTGACAAGAACAAGAAATTTTGCCCAAAATTTCTTCGGGACCGGCTTCCTGGGTCATGAGTGACAGGACTGAGCTCTCCATCCACCAATTCCACCCCATTCCAACGGATCTAAGGTCTCGTCCTGATCTTGTGAACCATACCAAGCCTGTACCACTGAGTAACGATTTTGAAGCGATTTTGATGGACGCTGCAATCCCCCCCAAACAACCCCACAGGGGAACCCCCGAGCGCCCCCGGGGAAATCTAGTGCTATAAATTAATTTGGCGTTCCCGAAAACCCCCGAGTAACGACTTTGGAGCGATTTTCAGGCACGCTGCCATTTCTCTCCCAATTCACCCCCGGACACCCCCACAGAGCCACCCCCGAGCACACCCGGGTAATTTTAATGTCAGAATCGACTTCGGCAGCCCCGAAAGCTTCCGAGTAACGTTTCCAAACAATTTTTCCGAGTTTCCAGTCGTTCCCATAATGGTGCAAGTAATGATGCAATTGAAAATGCATTTTACGGCCCAGAAGGCATTCTTCAAAAAATGCATAAACCAGACTTCCTAGAGTCGTTTTCTGCGACCTTTCTGAACACAATACAGAAAACCCCATCTCGATATCTGCTGGCTAGCAAAATTTCCGCTATTCGGGCGATTTTGATCTAAATGCGCTGGACTAAGAATCGTAAGTAGAAAAGTAGGTAGAATCCCAAGGATACGTGGCAAGGAAATCTCTCAGACTATCCCGGTGGGCCAAGTTGTCATGCCAGACGGTTCGTGGCAGCATGCGACCAAAGAGAGCAAACCGTGATCTGAGCAACCAAGGAGAACAGTTACCAATGCTTGGTAGAGTTTGGGGGTGGAAGTGAGAAAGAGATCTAAGGGGTTAGAATTATGCGGAAACCCTAGAAAAGTAGGAAGTAATAATTAAATTGGTGAGCGAGACTTCTGACGGTTCATAAAATATATTCCAAACCACTAGAATCATTTTCCGTTTGGGCCAAGAAGCAGCCTCATTGACCCTCCTCCTTTAAAGGCGATGTTGTATTTTAAACTCAATGTAGGTTTGTCCAGTAACTTTACTTTTTTCTTTTGACCTGGCAAATTTTTTACAGATCTATCCGTATTTATAAAAAACATTTATTGATACAGACAGATTAGTAAAAAACTTGCCAAGTCAAATAAAAGTACGAATTGGACAGAACTTGGTTTAATTTTTGGATCTCACTACTTTCAGGGACCGAGTTTTTTGGATAGAAACTTAACCCTTATTTTATAAAAGTATTTTTTGTTGGTATAATAATAATAGGGTAATAAAAGTATAACGGTGACTAGCGAAACACACTGTATTTACAAGATGATTTATTTCTGCAGCACAAACGTCTTCGGAATTAAATTAAATTGCTTTTTACATAGATATGAACGTTTAAAATCCTTATGAAAATTTTAAAGAGATAGAGTCTTAGATCCAAAACAAAACTCGGTCATGCGACTAACTAGCTTCGCTTACGCCTTTTTAACGTTTGGTTCATGCACATCTGGTGCGACGAGATAAATTTTCCGAAAGTTTCCACCGGTTTACTTCTAAAATATGTTTTATACAAAATAAACTTTAATCGGGTAAACTCGTATTATCTTTTGACGCCTTAACCCTCAAAATTGTGCCACATGTTTGCTTCTAAAATTGTTTCTGACTAGTGTTAAAGCGTAGATATACAGGGTTCAAAAGTCTGTGGCCTAAAATTATTCAATTTTTTTTTTATCTTGGGACAGTCCACGAAGGCTGATGCCTAAGTACTAACGTACTGTGAGTGTCTTAAGTGTTAAGAGGGAGTTTGATCACACGGGACTTAAATATTTGGAGATTGGGAGGAGAAGGAAAAACTTCTGCGGGCAGCAGGTTCCATAGTCTTGACACTCTAGGGATGAAGGAACGAAGAAAGCGGGAAGTGATGTGTAGTATGCTTTGTAGAACAGTATGTAACCCCTGTTACAGAAGTTTTGAGAAAAAAATCCCAGGTGTTTCGCAGAAGTATGAATGCCATATATCAAGTCATCCTTGGAATTTACAGTTGCTATGGTTTCGCCATTTTGATTAATATGTCATAGTTGTTATAATTTATTTCGCAACGGCATACAAGCTAGATATTTGAAGAAGTATTTATAAATTAGATAGGCAAATGCCCAAAAAAGAAATAGTAAAGATTTTTCAAGGCGAAAATATTTATAAATCCACCATATATCGAACATTTCGGGAATGTGAAGGAGGAATCCCATGTATGAACCTCCCGAAAAGTGGTCGACCACTAAAGTTGTCTGATGCCCAGCAGGAAAGATTAGTTCGGAGAGTGAAAAATGTCGTTGGACAGTCTACCAGAAAGGTTGGTCCTCGCTTCCTAATTTCCAATGCAACTGTTTCTCGGTATATTGCTAGAAGTGGTTTAAAATACCAAAAAAGAATAAAGGCACCCAAATATACCGATGTTCAGCTAGCAAGAACAACCAGGTGCTGCCGCAATTTAAGGCGAGTTCACTTTGCGAATAACAGATCGATTGTCATGGATGATAAAAAATATTTCACCCTTAGCCATGCAGAACTACCAGGAAATTCTAGACACCGACAAATATAGAAGAGAACCCAAATGAAGTTAGATATAAAGACAAAGCTAAGTATTCAGATAAAGTATTGGTATGGTGTGCCATATCGAAAAGAGGTGTATCCAGGCCTTTTGTTGGTCATGTAAGAGGAGACGCAGTGAATGCCGAGGTCTACATCAGAGATTGTTTAACTAGATTGCTTAATTTTATCAACGTACATCACGGTGATGAAAATTATATGTTTTGGCCAGATCTGGCATCAGCACAATATGCCAGAGCTACACTTGATGGCTGGAAGCAAGAAATATTCCGTATGTGCCCAGGATTGTTACCCCCTAATTCCCCCAACCTCAATTTAAACATTTCTCGATTGGCTCAGAAAGTCACGATAACGGCTGGGCACGAAAAAACAAAACTTTGGCAGCAATCTTCCAAAAGTAAGAGAAATAAAAACTTTATTCCAAAACCTCATAGACCAGTAGGCATATATTCGTCAAAAGAAAACGACCCTTACCAAAAATAAATTATTTTTTTATAGCGATGATTGATTTAATAATATAATAAATTTAAAAAATTAAAGTTTATTTGGATAGAAGCAAGTAGTTTAAATTTTTTTTCTTAAAACTTATGTAACAGGGGTTATGTTCTTTTGTTGGGTGCAAACCAAAAACTCAAAATAAAGAAAAACCATAAAAAAAATATCTAAGTTGCGGTGGCAAGTCTACCACCGTTTCTAGGATAAAATTAATATAAAAAACTTTATCTGGAAATTAAATATTATTTAAAATTAAAATTGTTACAATTTGGATATAAACATTTAAAAATTTCTAACATATTAGGAAAAACTGGTTATTTAAATATTTTCAAACAAAGAAGATGTTTAATTAAATTTAAGTTTTCCTAAAATTACCTCAGCCTCAATTAGCTTTACGAGCAATCCTAGGGGGATTTAAAAGTTTTAAGTTGAGAAATTCTTTAATTAAGGCTCGTTATGTTAGGTCACAATATTATGACTTTCTTTTATTTATTTTTTTTAACAAGTTTGTTTGTGGTACTAAAAGCTTTTAAATAATTTTTCATTTAATAAACCAGATATGTATGAATTTATGATTTACCTAAATAAATTATAATTTGTAATAGGTTTATTTGGAATTTGTTTTAAATTTGGTTGTTTAATTTTTGTTAAGCAATTATTTATTTCATCTAGGTATACTAGTTTGAAACAAAATAACCTTTAAAAATTGTTTTCTGGTGTTTTAGATTTTTTTTCAAAACAAATTATTAAGTGGTGATTTTAGGCATCGTTTAGTTTTCTTGTAATTTAAAAACTATTTAAGTCTTTTTTGTGTTATAATGTCAAAAAAGGAAGTTTTTTAATAAAATTAGTGGTAGGTTCTTGTGTAATTATGTATGTTAAAAAATATTAAAACAATGTTCGTCATATTTATAAACGAAAAAAACGTCATCTATACCTACCTATATCTTCTCTAATTAAAATTGAAATAAGATAATACTTTCCATAAAAATACTAGCTTTTCGCCCGTGTGGACTACAAGATTTTGTCTGTTTTCTTTTTTTTTTTCGTTTTCGTTTCTTTCTTTCGTGTCGCGGAATATTGCAAATTGCAAAATCAAGTAGCAAAGCAGCACTCCGTCGTGTCACATCACGCTCCCCCCGCGTCCTTCCACCACAAACGCCGGGGCGTAAAGCGCCTAGTGCGAGTCGTGCGATTGAGCATTTTTTTAATTTTATCGTATTTTATTTGTTATTACTTCTTAATATAAATGACATTTTAAATTTAAAAAATACTACCATATTTTTGTTTTTTTTTGGTCATCAGAAGCCTTATAACCAACTCTCATATTAATAACTTCAAAAATTTTATTTTTCCATAAAAACTTTCATCTACATTTAGCCTTTCAAGAGATGATATTTTAAAATTGTTAAAACAGATCATTTTTATTCGTAATCATCTCCTACATATACATTTTCATACTTCTATATCCAGAAATGACGAAGTTTCATACAAGCTTTCACTCTTCATTCTATCCCTTTTGGAAGGGATTTTCTTAAAATCCTTTTTTAGCTTCTCCATGCCAAATTTCATCTTCATAGAAGAAGTAGTTTCGTGAATTGTCAGTGTATATATGGATTTTTGAATAAATGAATGAGTGACTTCTGGCTTTTATATACAGGGTGCTTCTTAAATATTGCAAAAAAAAATTCTGAGACGGACTCCTTAGATGAAAATACAAAAAAGTTACTATAAACATATGTCTTAAACTTATTAACTTTTGAACTATAGAGCGGTAAAGTTTTAGGAAAAAAATATGAAATATTTTATTTTTTAACTATAGATAGACAGTGATCTTAATGTCTAAGGAGGCCATTTCCAACAACTTCTGCAATGGTTAGGGCACATTTAGACGCACAAGGTGCTGTGGTTATCAGTTTAAAACACAGTTTGCAGATATATATTTATTATTTTTTATTGGTAAACGGCACAATTTACGTACAAAATGTGCGAGGCGAAAGAGTTGCTCATTTAGTAAAGCGTTCACAGACCATTCCTTAAATTACAAATTTTCAACCCTAGGAGAAAATAAAATAAAAAAACCATTGAGGGTTGCAGATTTCAACCCTTTTTCAGGTTAGTGGATGATTACATATTGTCCCGTAACACCTCGTAATAAAACAAGATCCGTGTTTTAATACAAGGTGTTACAGAACATTTGGTGTCAGAAACGAAACAAGATTCCCGAGGAAACCAAAGTGGTTAGGAAATTTTTTTAAATACCTGTTGGGGCAAGTAAGTATCCTAATAGAACAAATGATGCAAAAACAAGAAGAAATGAAGAGAAGTCAAAAATCTCTAAATGAAGACAAGTCAAGATTTCATAAGAAAGGTCCAAAAAAAGAAATAAAGACCAGCCAAGAATCCATAAAAGAAGATCTGAATAAAGAAATAAAGACCAACTAAGAATCTATGAAAGAAGATCTGAAGAAAAAAATGAAGAGAAGTCAAGAAGAAATGAAGAGAAGTCAAAAAGAAATAAAAACCAATCAAAACGAAAAGGAGCGTGAAATCAAAATATGTCAGTCAGAAACAGGACAGCAGTTTAAAAAATTTAAAAAGACATTAAAAAAAGCCAGGAGGATATAAGCAAGAGGTTAAAGAAAAGATGGTGAAAGTTCGGGAACACTTAAAAGAAGAATTTCAACAAAGTCAAGATAACCTAAGAAAACAAATGCTATTTAAATTAAATCTTACCAAAGAAGAAGTTAAAAAAGAGATTCAAGAAATGCAAGGCCAAATGCAACAGGAAGTCCAATATTTACAGCGATAGATTAAAAATATAGCTAGTAAAAGTATCATTTCAGAATTTGATAGCGCAGTTACCATTATGAAACCACCCACTTTTGATGGCAAGGTACCGTGGGTTAAGTATCTTTGACAATTTAAAGCTGCCGCCAATGGAAATAATAAAAAATAAAAAGTTAACCAAAAAAGGCACGAGCTCTAGTATTTGCTCTTTGGGGTGAAGCTATGGATGTGTTAAGAAACATTCCTGAAGAAAAACAATCCGACTATAAATTGGCCGTAAATTTTCTGTAAATTAGATATGGCAAAACACACTTGCAGGAAGTTTATAAGGCGTAGCTCCAAGGACGAAGACAGAAATACAACAAAATCCTTTTGGTGTACTCGTATGAAGCTAATTTTGTACGACTATTTGACCGGACATATCCAGACTATCCAGAAGAAACAAAACAAGAATTAGCAGTAGGTACTTTTATTCAAGGCTTGCGTGATCCGGATATAAACCAGGCGTTAAAAATAGCTAAACTTAAGGAAATCTCTAAAGCTCTTAGCTTTGCACTTCAATTTAAAACAGTTAAAAATACATCCAGGGGTCAGGCAAGACTTCGAAAAATAAACTTAGTACCAGAAAAAGGCAATTTCGACAACGATTTGACAAAAGTAACAAAAAAGGTACAAGAAATCATACGTAAAAACCAAATAGACTGAGGCAACAGTATATTCTTCCTACGAAGAAAAGACATCCTTTGCTGGAAGTGTGGCAAAGAAGGGCATGTCCAAAGAAATTGTACGGGAATAATTGCCCCTGCAAGTAGTACAAAAAAGCTGGCTAGGTGCTACCAAACCCCATCAACAACAAAAATTAAAGTATTCCGGCTGAAAAATAATGGTTCCAGCTTGGTAGTACCTGAAAATATATGCGGTTGGGAATGTGAGATGGTACTAGATGCTGCTTTCATACATACCATCGCAAGGCCAAACATCGTAGCCCATTGCAAAATATTCCAACCTGGTAAAAAATTATATTTTCGAAACTGCCAATGGAGAAGACATACCCATTAAAGAAATACATGAAGCAAGAATAACCTTGGGGACAACAACCTTTATACACGTTGTGTTTGTTGCTGACATAATGGACGAAGTTGTCCTTGGCCCTGACATTATGGAACACCAGAAGTTTGTACTTGACGTTCCACAACGGATACTGCGAACCATTACTGAAGAAAAAGGAATAATGTAGCGTTAATTCGAGAAGCTGTACTTATAAAAGATGTCATACTAACCCCGAATTCAGAAGAGCCCACAGGCGAAGATGAAAATCCGTAACAATATGTGTGTTGTAAGAAAGCCTTGGAAAGTAGAAATATCTTTTCCCTTTCATGTGGGTATGTTTATCTACATTTCTAAAATAAAATATATTTTTTTTAACTTTACCGCCCTATACTTTAAAAGTTAAGGAGTTTAAGATATACGTCTATAGATTTTTTTTTCGTATTTTTATCCAAGGAGTCTGCCTGTAATTTTTTTTTGCAATATTAAAGAAACAATAAATCCGTCTGTATAGATAAGGATTTTAAAACGAATAAAATAAATTATTGAAAGTTTATTTGAAATAGTAATATGAAAATTGTTGGTAACAAGGACTTTTTGACACATAAATGCGCCACAAGAATATAGATCATATCTACAATTATGATATAGGTATGAGTATTTCCCTCAATTTTTATGTTATAAATCAGCCTATATTTAAAACCATAGATCACATTATTTACAACGCCACAGGGACTCACTAAACTCAATTAATCTGACGTCAAAGTTGTTTTTACTCCTGGAACGACGTTTAGCATGTAATTAAATTTATACGCCTGATTTTTTTATTGATTTTTATTGCATGTTCATTTGATAGGCGTATTTTTCAGGCATGATTATTCTTAGTTAACACCTTTAATAATGTTTGGGTTCTAAGTACTGAAATAATAAATACATGAAACCGGCGCCTTACATTTTTTCATAGTTTAAGTACATAAATTAAAGTAATAGCAATTACGCTAATAGATTAAAAAAAATGTTTTTTTTAATCGTGATATCTTTAAAATATTTAGGTTATTAGTTATTGTGTAAACTTTAGAAAAATTATCTGTTAATTTTTTTAAAGTACTTTAGACTTTTGGTTTATAAAAAGCATTTTTGCTAATATAAATAAATAAAACACGAAGATATACAACTACTTATACATTGAATTAAGGCATTGGAATCGAAAAAAAATTACACCCATGTACTTTGCATATATTCACAAAAGTTGTAGATCACACAAGGAAGTTTAAAGGTGTATGGAAGCCCAATGCTATGGCCCATTCGATCAAAAAATGTCCAGCCCAGTATGAAAATAACTGTCAGAGTTGGCCCCGCCGATTCTGCGCAATAACAAAATTCCACGAAATAATTTAATGTGTTCCCTACTGATAAATCAGTGTGTAGTTAGGCAACACATTATACTTTTATGAGAGCCGTAATGGTCTTAGCCTGTCTAAGGTTTTTGGTGCAAGGGCGCGCGCGGCGCGTATGAAACTATATACGCGCTGTATCGTCAACCGTCGTCGTCTCATCATTCGTCATTTTCGTTGTGGTTTGTGCCCTTTGCGCCGATTGCTTTGCTTTGTGTGAGTACCTATATTTTGTGGTTGCAGAAGTTTTTTGGATCGATAAAAACCTTCTTATTTTAGTGATTAGTGTTTATTAGATTGTGACTATAATTTTGTGTTTATTGTTTGTTACTTATAATATCGTAACAAAATGATTAGAGGTTGTATGGTTTTGTCTTGCAAATCCAAGGGTAACATACCCGGCATTTTTTACTTTAGGTAAGTATTTCTTATATTTAAATTAGGTGCTTCTTATAAGACGTAACGTTAGGTAATCGAACAAATAATAATATATCAATTATGAATAATAAAATAATGAAAATTTCATAGGAAATAGCAGTGAGAAAAGTAAGGCAATCTTAACTATCTTTTAGATGATTTCCACAATGTTTGTGTATTTCTGTGGATTATTAAAAAGAAATAAGGTTTACATTTAGGTACTTTTATTTCATTTAATTATTTAGTACATTCTTTTAAGGATCAAAATTATTAATTACTGGGCAGACCAGGCGAATTTTAATATATGCAGGTTCCTCTAATTGAATGAAAGAAAGTACAATTTTATGCTAAAGTTCCTTTTTGCTTTTTCTGTATTTGTTTAAAAAAAAATTAGATTTTTGGTTTTTTAAACTTACATTATCAACTTTTTAGGCTCGACATACTGTAGACACATTATATTTAACGGATACTGTTACAATGGATACCTAGGTACCAAAGGTTACTAAACATTTTTAACCACTGTTATTCTGTCTCATAAATGTTTGTTATTAGTCAAAAGTATATGCCTAAAAAGCAGTTATAAAAATTTTCACTTTTTAATGTACAACCAGAATCTTAGGATTAGATTAAACTCATTTACACTATCTTGCCCTTCTTTTATTACAAAATTGGTGATGAGTACATGAAACTATCATACAATGTTTGAAATTTATTTTAAAAAATCTTGTTTTTATTTATTTACAAAGATTTTTGGTAAAAATACAAAACTCACAAAAATATCGACCATTTAAATAGACTTCTTTCCATATTATATCAATCAGATGATATAAAATCCAAAATTACACAATAATTTTAAATATTCTATGGTAGTATCGTTTAATAACCAACAATTTTGTGCAAAAAATAAAAAAACAGTGAATGCTTAAATTTGACATTTGATGATGTCAACTTTATAGATAGTAACAAAGAATTATGGAAGTCCGGCTCTGACCTACTATTCATTGCGCAAACTCCGCGGGGCCAACCCCCCTATTCCCGCTGCCCTGCACGCCTGGACAATTTTGTTCTACAGTATTGGGCTTCCATACACCTTTAAACTTCCTTGAGATCACAGGACACCATAAGAAAAAAAAACTATTACCAACCGGCTGAAACATTTTCAAGCTTTCGGTAATATGATACCAATATGTTAAAAATCTATGAACAACCATTTCCTTTGCAATTAAATGAACAGATAATTATTAATCGAAAAAATATGTGTCCTACAAAATTTCCTCCGCAATTTGTTTAATTATTGAGCATATAAAAATTAATTACCAACAAGTTGTCTTTTGCACAATGGTTAGTTATTTACTCATAAAAAAATGCCTCTACTGTCCTACAAATATTATGCGTCAATTTTTTAGTTCTTCGTTCATAAGTTGTTGATTTTATGAGCAGCTCTACGATTACTAACAAGTCAATTTTTCTTTTTGCGGAATTAAATGAAGCAAAGATCACAATAAAATGTCTTCCCTACAATTTAGTTGTGGCATATTTAATAGAAAACTAAAAAAACATATTTTGGAAAAAGCACGTCCAGATAAATTTACAAACCGCCGGCAATGTTAATATAAAAACTTTATTTATTTGTATTTCTTTTGCAGAGACAATATTTTACCTAATTAATAATCGTTTACAACTTGTAAATAAGGTTTTTTAATTAATTAATGTATGAAGTTAAATGTGTATGTTGCAATTGTATGTATTAATAAATAAATAATTTCAAGTTCGTTTTTTATATACATTTTTCAAATTCCAAAAACAAATCCAGGATTTTTTCTTTTTTTGATTTTTTTTCTTTGTAATTTGGAATATATTTAATTTCCTTTTAAATACCATAAAAGAATTTTATTTTATTTTTTAGTACAATTAGTACTAATGTCACAAAATGAAGGTAATTAATTTTGGCCAAAAAAAAAATTATTAAAATATAATGGGACGGCTGCGCTTCGCTTCTGCCAAAGACTAAGGATATCGATGGTGTCAATACAATACCTCGTATCTCCTTTGTATAAAATTTGTCAGGAATAAAAAAAATAAATAAATATGTTATACTTTATTGTTGTTTGGTTTTTTCTTAATTTCCAATTTATTTACGTATTTTTTAAGAACTTAAAAAAAATGTACAAATTTTCCTTTTTTTATTTTTTTACTGGAGTTACGTGTTATTGCACATTAAAAATTGTCATCAATGGAGATACAGATTATTGCATTATAATAACCTTTTGACAACAACTGTGAACACAAACTTTAAATTTCTGAGAAAAATTAGAAAATTACATTTTTTTTCTTAAATATAAGATACACAACCCTAAAAAGAACTTATTTTTAACCAAATATATCTTTGTCGATCTAATCTTATTTGTATAATAAATTATCATAAAATGGCCAATAGTTTTGATGTAATTTTGTTTTTATTTCCTGTAGGTGCAAATATTTCTTTTTGGTAATTGAAAATTTTCCTTTAAATAATTTTGGAAATTGTTCTACACATTTTTTGTTTTTTTTTTTTTTGGTCGATGCGGCAAAGATGTAAAAACATATCTTCAAAATTTAACTTAACAGGTAATTTCTCTGTTTACATATTTAAGAACCCAAATATCAGTAACAGTGGGATCATTTGGTTTCTTTTTCCGGGCGAATTGATTCATATACAAGATCTATGTTAAAATTTTAAAAGAAATCCATCGTTGAACAAATAACTTCAAATGGCTGAGGCTTGATTCTTGCTTCCATTGTTATGCGATGGTAATCATTTGGAATCGATATGACTTTGTGCCCTATCTTCTTTTCTATGGTTGCATGTACACTATCACACTCCATGTTAGTGTAACCTTTAACCAAAATTTTTTGTAAAATTGTCAAACTATACCGACTTGAAAGTGCGAGCAAAGCATTTGGTATATACAGCCATCTGAAAAAATTATAATTGGCTTCTACTGATTATCATTTTTATTTAAAAATTTTCGTTTCAAATAATCTACTAAAAAGGAGACAAATGTGAAAGCTTGTAAATCGGTTTCGGTTTTGTTTTTAAGTCAAAAACATTATAGTTGTGTATTTATCTCCCAAATTTAATATATAAAATAACGATTTTGATCTTCTTGAATTTTCGTTTAAAGTCCGTGTTCTTTCATTTTTTTTTCTTCTGACTAGGTTGCAAACATAAACTTTTTTTTCCTTCCAGCTATTCAAATTTTTTCAAAATGCTTTAAAAGTCTTATTTTCTTATTTTTCTTCTTTTCCGATATTTTTTGGCAGCCTCTTTTCGTTGATTTTTTACATGCGTTAGAGGAGCATGTTGGTCCCATTTCTCTGCGGTTCCTTATGGTATCATGGTATGCCATCTTTTGATTTTTTGACGTGCCATATCCTTAATAGGTTTTTTCCTGCAATCTCCCCTGTTGGTCTAACTTTCGTTTGGTTTTGATATCATTATTGTCTTCAAAATTTGTATAATTAGTGACATTTTCCTCAATTTCATCTTCGTTCATATTTTCATTCTCGTTACTTTCAAGGTGAATATCGCTATAATTTTCATCACTTTACGCCCTCAAACGATTCTTCTTCATAGCTTATTGATTGGTGATCTTCATCCATTGTTTCGTGCAAAACATTGTTTCTTATGCTTTTCTGTTTGGCACTGCCAGTTTCACAATTGCAAAATTTTTTGGGCTCTTGCGGACATTGCATTCAAAAAAACAACAAATAATATTTTGTTAAAATTTTTAAAAGGTGGCTATAACAAATTTACAAAGTTGTTAGTTAAAGGTAAGTTTTTTATGAGTTGCGAAAAATTCCCTTATTCGTACGCATCCCGCATGAACGTATTTCCGAAAAATGCACGTATTTCCGCATTTAGAACAGTACCTAAACATAATTTTAACCTGTCACAAAAAATAAATAATTATTTTTATGGTCTAATGAAAACCTGCCTCATTAAAACTATAGGTAACTACTGGGAAAAAATATGTATTTCCTATTGCGAGATCAAAAATATGAAAATATGATATTCACTAACATTTATTTCCCAAGATTTTAAAATTGATTTTTTGTTAAAATCTATTATATTAATTTGTTTTAAAAAATATTGAATTCAAGAAAATAAATTTGAACGTGTTACCTGTCACAAGAAAAATAGTAAAAATTATTGGAAAACACTTTTCTCATTAAAACTGTATGGGTTACCGTTAGGGAAAAACATGTATCTCCCATTGCGAGATCAAAAATATAATATTCAATATCACTTATCTCCCAAGATTTTGAAATTAACGAGTTTTTGTAGAAAAATTATAAATTTATTTAACAAAAATTATTTAATTTAAGAAAATAAATAACTAAGTTTTATCTTGTCACCAAAAAAACTAATAAAAAGTTTAATAATTCAGTAAAAAGATTGGAATATTACTTTTCTCACTAAATCTCTAAGGGTTACCTTTAGGAAAAAACACTTATCTCCCAGTGCAAGATCAAAAATATAATATTCAATAACACTTATCTTCCAAGACATTAAAATTAACGATTTTTTGTTAAAAAAACAAAAATTTTTATAACAAAAATTGTTTAATTCAAGAAAATAAGGGCCAAAGCTTTCACCTGTTAAAAAATACTGAATAAAAAAGTTCAATAACCTCGTAATAGTATATTACATACCGAGATTTAGGAAGCTCATTACACACGATTTCGAAAATTACGGTACGAGCGTGAGCAGTACCGTAATGTGCGAAGATGATGCATCAAGTTAATCATTTAAAAATTTCATAGATTTATGTTTAGTTTTTTTATAAATAAAAGCAGAAGATTAAACTTTAATAACAATACATAATAATACAAACAGTTTCAACTCATTTAGCACTTACGTAAAATCTATTGAAAGTTTTCAAGATTTTTGGGGTATTTTATAAAGTTTTATATTATTATTAATAGTTAATATATATAATAATTTATTTAAAATATATATATTATATATATTAAAATATTATATAAATAATAATATATGATATATATTATAAATTGTACGCCTTACGACAGTTTGGCTTCTTATATAGTTTGTAATTAGAGATTTCTGATAAAGTAACGGTTGTAATTAGGTTCTTACTAATATAGGAGTAAAAAAATCATTAAAATACTTACCGTATTTTACAAAATACACTTAAACCGCCACTTTTTACTGGTTATTGCAATTGTTTTTCTTAATTGACAGATGCGCAAATCACTTTGTGCCTATGGTGGCGACATCGATCGATGCACTGCGACAGTTCAAATCCAATACAACAGAAACATAGATATCTTAATATTGTGGAGATACGAGGTATTGTATTGACACCATCGATATGTTTTTTAACCAATGAAGACACTTGATCGAACATTAAAGTATTTCATTGACATCTTCCGCTGACCTTGCGCCATCTTTATGGGCGCGCCGTTGTTGCCGGCACTTTTGGCTTTTCTGTTTTTTAAAAGTTTTGTTGTTTTCATTTCTCTAATTTAGTTGACTTTTTTTACGTAAGTGTGGATTTAAAATATAAAAAGTTTTAATTTGCTGCAGCTTATATTATAAGAATAAAATAAAAAATATGGATATACTACTTAAAATGTACTAAAGAATAATTAATCTTTCTTTAGAAGTTTTCAGCCTTTTATTTTGAAAAGATTTACTCTTTTTGGTTCGGGTTAATATGGAGAGCTACCGTCCAGCCCTAGATCAGAACTTGCATTTTACCCCTGAATAAAAGAATGAGTATAAAACCCCCTTTATAAACAAAAATCTATGAAATTATTAATCTACGTTTCGAGTGGAAAGCTCGGCCGCGTTATAAGATATGATAGTATTATAACTAAAATTAAACTAAATTTTAGAAATTTTAGGTCTGAAAACTTAGGAAATTCTGATAGCTTTTGAACTTTTAATGACGTTTTGTCATAAGTGACAATAGGTTATTGGACTGGTGTATGTATAGTATTTAAAAAACCAAAGGTGGTGGTATGGTATGTTAATTGATTTTAAGTTTACCGAATTTACTTCAGCATCAAGCATAGGTAACCATGTATTATTTAAACTAAAGATATTGATGCTACACATCTGTCTTTATTTAATAAAATAAATGCACTTTCTTTTATTTTACGTTTTTTTGAACAAGTTTCCTTTGCTATAATGCTAGAAGCATTCCAGTTTATTATGTGGTTATTATCAATGGCAAGTAACCCAAATAAAACAAACTAAAACATGGATCCGCCACAAAACTATAGAACATATTTAAAATGTTCTATTAAAATAATATAAAAAATACTTTCTTTGAACGTTTTTTGGCATCCTCAAGGTATTAATTCCTTACAAGCAGGACGCAATTTTACTCTTTTTAGGTATGCGTTAAATTTAAAAGTTCTACATTAAAATCAGTAATTCTTGCAATTTTACCCTCCTGGATTTAAAAGCCGCAATTATGTGTAAAAACAGTTTTTATAAAAAAGTAGCGTTTTTTTTTCTTATGACAGTTCACGAAGACTTAAAGCCATGCCGTGCGATGTAGGTGAAGTAAGTGATAGTTTATTAATACGGGACTTAAATATTTAAAAAAGACAGAGTAGTCTACAAACTCCAGGGTTAAAAAAATCGAATAAAATAGGAATTTTGATTCTGTAGAGGTACCTAAAAACGAAGCATAAGAATGAAAATCCATGTTGTTATATTGAAAATTGCTAGAGAAGAAATTAAATTGGCGTATTCTTCGGAGCGAGAGCCGGAAAAATACCTAAAAAATCTACAGATCCCTTTTAGTGCATCAAGGGACAAGACAAGAAAGCACTCCTTTAAGAGTGAGATCATTAATCAGGTAAAGGGCGCTTTTTTGGTTTTTTTTTTTTGTAGAACTTGCAACATGGCGCAGTATTTATGTAGGACAATTTTTGCAGAAGCATGTTTACTTGGCATGTCTATCCTGTCCCACTGTCCACTCTTAAAGTATAATCTTCTGCAAAACTTGGCCGCTCACAAGTAAAGCATGAGTAGTAGCGAATTTTTTTCGTGAAAGCGAACATAATTGTGTTTAGAAGGCATTAAACTGATCAAAATGTTTTTTGCCTCAATCCTATAATATTTAAGGTCCTGTAGAAGAGTACTATCGTCAGCAAAACTATTGAGGGGATTGATCGTGAAAAAGAATATCGTCGTTGATGTAAAGAAGAGAGTGTTTAAATTTGTTAAGACCTGTATATGTTGTTCCCAAATGGAGCAAGATGCAAAAAGAGACTAACTGGATTGATATTTCACGTCAAAAATATGCTAGTTTTATCTCATTTTGCCTAAGTCTACCAACAAGCTATTGGAGCATTAAAAGAACAAACTCAGATTGTTTCTAGTTTCCTCATAGACACTTTGAGGTATCGCCCCAAAAATAAGGAAAAAACTATCAATTCCGTGAAACATATGCCTTACAAATATACGTTATTAACTTGCCAAACACTCCTATCGCCCAAAGATATAAAAAAAATCCCAATACATTTGCAACTTGGCAAAAAATATGGGAATGAAGAACCAACGTACGTACCTACAAAAGATTTTCTCTGATCGAAATAAAATAGAATCCACCTAGGACTGCCCTCCTTTCGAGTTTCCCTGGATTTGTCTTAGTTTGGAGGGTCTCTGAAGAATGCCCAGAAATGGATTTTCAAAAGGCTTCGGGTAAAACTCTGACACTTTTTTGTGTCAAAAGAAACCCTATTTATTGAAGGATAAGCAATACATTCAAACAGCTTACTTAAAAATTTATTCGTAGTTGTTATTTATATTCTTGACTGCTTAAAAGAGTATTTTTGCTAGTCACGAAGCAATAGACAAAGGATAGAAATTCACTTAACATATATACGGTTTCTTCTTTGATCAAAATTTAGTATAATTTTAGGGGGAGGGGTTGTTTTGACTTTTAAAAATTCATGTTAGAAATGAAAAACGTTTTAGAAAAAAATGGAAAAGACTAAAAAATACGCAAAAGGGTAAACTCGTTTAAATAAAAACTCAATAACTATTAATTAAATTCCAATGTCTAAAGAGTTCAGTGTTTTAAGTAGTAGTAAGTTGTTTGACCAATAAAAAAATGCAAATGTTCTTAAAATTTTAGGCCGGTGTCGGCACTAAAGTGATGGCATCCCTAGGCTCGCCATTTTTCTACAATACAGTCTGTTGTATTGGTAATGCGATATTTTTGGGGCGAGTGCAGTGGCGGGTCCTTCATAGGAGCACAGGAGCACGTGCACCCCCAAAAAAATTTAAAATAAAAATTATTTTTCATCGTGCATTATCCGGACCTCCCTAATTTATCGTACGCTAATACAAAACATAGTGTATTAGCTCCCTAACGACGAGCTGACTGAGCCGAAAGAATCCGATTACGGCCGTTCGACGTTCGACGCCAATCGGCCGGTCGAACGTGCGTTTATGTAGGCGTGATTTATGCAATTTCTATGGAAGATTATGCTTGCGGGCAGAGGGGGGCAATGCGATTATTAATAGGAAGAGGCGCACACTTTTTATGTGCTCCATATAACTATTTGGCGCTGTTACTGCGACAATTTATGGTGCGTTTCAGTTCTTTCACTAAAAATGGTCCGTTTTACGGTAAAATATTTGCAAAACAATTTTAACTCTTTGAGTTTAGAACAAAAAATTGAATTTAAGCGTGCTGAAAGACCTAGACCTGAAATTTCCCTCACACAGACCACCAAATGTAAGTCTAGGGAGTTTAATAGAAAATTCAAAATGGAAATTTATGAAAAGAATTATTGGATTTGTGGATGTGATACAACTAACCGATTGTTTTGTTTTTCGTGCTTGTTGTTCAGTCGCGGAAACGCAGAGCCTGCCTGAACAAAAACTGGGATAACCGACTTGGGGCATTTGGCGCAAAAAATATAAAAAAACATGAAAATACTCAGGCTCACATTAACGCTCAGTTGGAGTTACAGCTTCTGGGGAAAATTGATTTAAGGGAGCAGTTAGATAGTGCATATAGGCGCAGTGTTCAACAACAAAACGAACAAGTTAGAAAGAACAGATATGTACTCTCAAAAATAATTGACTGTATAAAATTTTGCGGGGCTTTCGAGTTAGCCCTTCGTGGTCATGAGACCAAAAAGACGATTCATCAAATCCCGGTATTTTTAGAGGATTAATAAATTTTACTGCCGAGTTGGATATAGCCCTTAAAGACCACTTCGAAAAATCCCAAGAAATAACTTTTGGGCGTGACATCCTATAAAAATCTTGCCTCTGGTATGTTGGCCTCCAGTGGTTTTGTATTTTTATGTTTTACATCTAGTGCACCCCCTTAAATACTTACCACAAGCCGCCACTGGGCGAGTGTATTTTTTTTAATGTGTATTAACATTTGTATTTCTAACAGTAATTAAATATTTTACAAAACTTAGATTATAGTTTTAAAAAACTATAAAATTCTAGTTTATAGTGTACATCAGAGTTTTCTAAATATAAAAAATGGATAAGATTCTTAATGTTTAAACTTTCGACACCTTCTTTTAAATATGATTTTATGATCTTTGTTCTCAGATTACCAAAGCTTGCTTTACTTTTAATTATATTTTTATTATACGGTGTTTTACTTTGATGATTACAAGGAAAAATACTTATAAAGTGAAGTAAATAAATAGTTGACCGGAAGATTTTAAGGTTTTAAATTATACAGCCTACCAAAATTACATAAGAAAAAAATTATTGCTGTTTTAATTTTAACACATTAAACATAAAATTTTAATATTTACACATATAACTAAGCAGTGTGGGCTCTGGGATTGTTAAATTTT
Source organism: Listronotus oregonensis (assembly GCA_019359885.1). Taxonomy (NCBI): domain Eukaryota; kingdom Metazoa; phylum Arthropoda; class Insecta; order Coleoptera; family Curculionidae; genus Listronotus; species Listronotus oregonensis. The sequence goes on from JAHBCN010004602.1 coordinate 52,198, forward strand.
TTTATCTCAAAAATGAAACATGGGATTCAGACCAAATATATACCTGATGCTATTGGCCTCAAGGAGAACACTGGTAAAAAATTTTCATTTTGGAATTTGCAAAAATTTTTTTTGTAGACAAATCTAATTATCACAAACAGATGTTCTATTTGTATTATTTTGTGTGACATTAATCAACTTTTATCGTCAAATTCCAAATTTCACCACTGTACAAAAAAATTTATCGAACCAAAAACCTTAAAAAACGGGTCTAAACACCAAAAATACACGGAAAAATTCCAGCAAAAATAAATGTTTTTTTCTTTATTTTCCAAATGTACAATAATTGAAACATACCATAAAAAACCCCAGAATTAGTACATAGAAGTTTGGACCTGCCATTTTAAAATCTGAGCCCAAATTCGTGATTAGCTCTTTATACCAAATCTGGCGTAAATCAAAAGGGTTTTGAAATTTGGTCCACCATATTAAACCCGCTATCTTAAATTTGGCAAATCTGACTTCAGATTCGTAATCAGTGACCCTCAAAACCCCCCTATATCAAATGTGGCGGTAATCGGTTGATTTTAAGAAAATAATAATTTCTAATAAAAAATTTTCTTAATAAAAAAAGTCACAATAATAGTAACAAAACACATGAAAAGACATAAAAAGGTTTAATTCTTTATAAAATTGATATCGACGGACGAGTGTAGCACATAAATTATTTTATTATATTATTCAAAACAATAAGTTTGAAATAATATATACAGGGTGTTACAAAATGTTGTGAGAAAAATTTAGGGGCAAATTGTATATCTAAAAATATGAAAAAAAGTTTATATAAACATGGGTCCGGAAATGCTTTGTTTTTATGATACAGGGTGTTTTAAGTTTTTTGTCTTTTATAGTTTATTTCAAATTTCTCGAAAACTCGTGGAGATATTGAGATGAGTTTTTGTACACGCAAATGCATAAATATAGGTCATATTTACATGTATAAAATTGTTTTCTAAGGCCCTTGCATCAGTGGCGTTCGTGCCGGTAAGTCCTTATTTTTAGCAAAAAAAACTGTACGCCACTAGTTTTGGCAAAAATTAGTATTGCTCTCTTAAAGCCAATTTAATTATGCTCAAAAAATACCTCTTGGTCTTTTTCGTTCTGACTTATTTGAACTAATAGTTCAGGAACAACGTATTCGATTTTTACTTTAGATCAAATGCTGGAAATGGCTTTTCTCTGCTTTAATGCATACTGCAAATCGCATTTGAATATTTCTTGTGACTTACTAAAATATTTGAGGTCTCTGGCGAAAACAGCTTCTTATACGGATTAATAAATTAATTTTTATTTGGAAAACGGTGAATCAGGACGACAAAGTCCAGAAAGTACTTTTTAAGTAGAATTAAACAGGCTTTAAGAAAGCAATACTAATTTTTGCGAAAACCAGTGGCGTACCGTTTTCTTCGCTAAAAATAAGAACTTACCGGCACGAACGCCACTGATGTAAGTCCCATAAAAATAATTTTGTACATATAAATGTGACCTATAATAATACATTTGCGTGTAGCAAAACTTATCTCAATATCTTTGCGGGTTTGGAGAAATGTGAAATAAACTTTAGAGGGCGAAAAACTTTAAACACCCCGTATCATAAAAACGAAGCATTTTCGGACCCATGTTTATATGAACATTTTTTTATATTTTTAGGTGTAAAATCTGCCCCTAAATTTTCCTCACAACATTTTGTAACACTCTGTATATCTTATAACGGGTTGCCAATGTTTTCAAGTAAGTTTATTTTCTATATTTATATAATTTCATAAAAATAATTATTTTATTGTAGTACTTAAAAACAAATCAATTTTATAAAGAATTAAACCTTTTTATGTCTTTTCATGTGTTTTGTTACTATTATTGCAAGAGCAGACTAGCTCTCCATAATAATCTATAAATAAAAGTATATATTTTTTTTAATAAAATATAAATATCTTTATTCTGGAGAAAAGCCAAATAATTTTTCTTTTAATTTGATATTTCCAGAAATCAAAATAAATTATAAAAAAAGTCACGTTACACATCGATTCTAAAGGTAATTTTTTTATTATTACAATAAATTTACATTTAAAAATTAAAAACAAATTATCTTTATTTTTGCTGTTTTTTTTGTTTTTTTTTTTGGCGTTTTAGACCTGTTTTTTGAGGTAAGAGGTAAAAATTGTGATGTGATAGCCAAATTAGTGTTTAGGAGGAAAATGTTGTATAAAAAATTTTGGAGAAATAAAATTTCGAAATTTAAAAATTTTCGAAAGACATTTTTCCGAAAAAAAAATATTCGAAAGTAAAACTTCTTTGAAAACCATTTTTTTTAACTGAAAACTTCTCTAAAAACTATTATCCTAAAGTAACAATTTTTCAAATGAATAAAAACATACACATTTAATAAAAACTAATATTTTTGGAAAAGCCAAATCACGTAACAATAGGCAAAAGAAAAATTACATTAAAGATGCTATGTTTCTAATATATAATTCCAGCTCATCATCAGAAAAACTGTTTTAAAATCTTGTAACTACATTTTTAAATCTTTTTAAGAGATCTTGTAACTTTTTTTGTTGCTTTTGTCTCTCCCGATAGCTCTTTTGATATTTTAAACTCTGTTAAACTTTGCTCTCTTTGTAGAGCTGAAAGAAATTGAAAAATAGACGGGTTTTTTATTGCCATTTGAATCGAAAACCCATGGTGCCACCCTTCGATATAATTGTTAGGTAATCAAAGTCCTTGAACAATTTCACAATTTATGAGTAAATATAGGAGCAGTTTTTTTTTCTTCCTTTTTCAAATCCTACCCATGTACATTTCAAAGTAGTCGCAGAATGAATTCAAAGCTTCGGGAAGCAATTTTCTTTTACTTATCAAGGTAAATATTGTATCGACGTAGGCCGGAAGGACAAATGCCAATGCCTTCAATAATTTGACACTGTATGAATACAAAATTTCTGTGTCATATCTTTTTTTAAGGCCTAATTTTTGTAAATTTTTATATAGGCACCTAACAAAATGCACATAACACCCAGAATGGACAACACCAGGAAATTCTTCATTTACTACTTTGATTATTGAAATTTCAAAATCGGTCACTATATTTTTAACTTTTGTATCATTAAGGAAACCTTTTAACTTCATAAGCATATTTTTATATAGTAGTCCAATAAATGAAGGGACAAAGCTGTAAATAAATCTGTACAGTTTTCCTTTGTGGCGCCATTCTTAGGTCGGGGATTCTTTCAAGCGAAAAAGAGGTTATCAACATTAACAGGTGGGAAAGGGCTAAAAATGGCTCCTCAAGGACGGAAAAGTGGGTTTCCCGCTAAAATCTCCCAAAATATGCGAAATGAAGATTTTTTTTCGACAAAAAACAAAGGTTGCCTTGTAATCTACAAAATTGGTCCCCATAATTTTTTTCAGAAAATAGATAATTTTCGAGATAACGGGACCCAAAAGTCCCCTCATTTCAGCTGCCGCTCTACCACTAGAATGCCGCTATCGTCATGGATTCACTTATAAGCGGGCAAACGAATTGTTCCATTACTCGGGCAATAATGTACATTTTTTAATCATTCAAAGTTCATCGGAATGGGAAAACCCGTACCTATCATTGCATATGAGTTTAGGTCCATTCTGATTTTTCTAGAATATTAAAAAAAAGCGGCCAAAGTTTTTTTTCACAATATTTTGAGAGTATCTCATTAATTGATTGATAGTTTTTGATAAAAAGGTTTGTTATTACCATTTCTTTTTTTATACTGAAACCTTAGCAAGTGTTCAATGATCCCAGAAAATTTCCTTCACCATCCTTCTTGCGTTTTGATAAAAAATTGTTTAGCCCATCTGCATTTTTTAACCGTTTCCGGAGTTCTAGAAAATCGGTAGAATAAACGCGAATCAAAAACTCATCATCTATTGAAATGCTTTTCAATGCACATCATATGAAAGCTTAGAATGTCTAGTTTCTAAATGTGCTTTTTTCTTTTTAATAAAGTCGAAGAATTTTTCAAAAATCACTGAAATTTATCACACCAGTGACTCGCGGACTTACAAGTAACCACATCTATCCAGTGTGGAATGTTATGGATTTTTCGACAGCCGTTTTTGCGAAAAATATTGGTTTTGCGAAAAAAATGGTAGGGATCATTTTTGTAGATTTTAAGGTGATCTTCATTTTTTGTTTTCACAAGAATTTTCTAATTCGCATATTTTGGCAGATATTCAAGGGAAACTCATTTTTAGGATTTTGGGGACCATTTTCAGCGGGTTCCCAAGTCGAAATCGAGATAAACTTTTTCTCGCTCAAAAAAATCCGTGAAAAATGTACAGATTTATTTACAGCTTTGGGTATTTTAAGGTCTTCAGTTACTGGTCTATAGGATTTCACTTTTATTTGGGAAAAGAGCAAACACTAGTGGTAAGCAAATGTTACCAACTTTGCCATGCAATGAACATAGTTGGTAGGCGATTTGGTGAACGGTTGCAAACATTTCATCCATAAACCATTCTAATTCTATAATCATTCTAAATTATTTAAAAATTGTACATTTTTAGATGTTGCAAAAATTAAAATCCGATTATTTTCATTAATTTTGAAATCTACCAGTAAGACATTTTGTCCCCTTTTCGTTACCTTAAATTCATTTAATACTTCAAAATCATTGAAATTTGTTGAATTTGCAAGTAAATGCAACCTGTAAATAATCCATCCGGGGTGTTACTTTCAAAGAAGCTATTATTATTTTTTAAGGAGCTTATTTTCGAAAGATACAAAAAACAAAAATATGTAATTACGCCTTGATATAACTTTATAAAATTGTATTACTATTATTAAACATATTCTACTTTTACAAAATTTTCATTTCAAAAATTTGTTTTTTAAAAAAGTTCTATTTTCGAAAAATTTTCACTTTAAAAAAGGTTTTCAAAAATTTTTCTTTCGAAATTTTGTTTTTAGAAAATTTTTCATACAACCGGAAAAATACATCCGAAACAATAATTACATCTTTGGTATGATGCTTTATTTGTTGAGTGGATTGTTCTTATTTTTTACATGTAAATGTCATACAGGAACATATGCACATTATGCACCCAAGTATAACTGATAAGTAATTAAGATGCTTAAGTGAAACAATGCAAACGCTTCTCCACTACTCCAACAAAACGTAAAGTTAAATGGAAGCAATTTGTTACAGATATAAAGCAAAATCACCAGAAGACATTGTTCGATGTCTGAAATTTAGGAAAGTCTATTAATCTCCATTAAAGTTGCGCTTATTAAATCTTTGAAACTTTAGTTGCAATCTTGTTGTTGTGGAAAGTTTAGATTAATAAATAATAGGTTTTCCATGTTTTAGATCGTTTAGGGGGGTTTTGGTCAAAAGTTTGTTGTCGATTTTACTTAAAGTTGCTTTCATTTTAGGCGTGTCTCATAGCTATACCATAAGGGAGTAAAAAAAGGTTTAAATGATCAAAATATGTAACAAATATTTTTGAAAACACAGGGATGATAATAAATTATTTTATCCAAAACTGTCATTTTATACGTCTATTATAGATCTAAATTTAGACGAAAGAGGTGACCCAAAACTCACTAGTGAGATAAAGTAGTGAGTTATAGATTTTATCTCACTAGTGAGTTATGAAGTTTACTAGCCTGATGCCCTAAAATCAGTCCAATATATTGTGCTTTTAACATTGCTTTATTAAAAAAAGTCATATAAAATAGGCTTTAAAACAACATGTCAAACAAATTCAATATTACAATTACATTAATTTTTGCTACTACTACTCTATATATTACTAAACTTATGTGCTTCTATTATAATACAATGTTTACATTGATTGTGAAATTACCGTTAAAATTAGCATCAGCACCGGTAACACTTTTTTGGGAACATTCACAGAAATTATGCGTTACCCTGTATTTTTTTTTCAATTTCGATTTTGTTCGAAATTGTTCTTCAAAAAGCTTTCAGCCCCGGTGGATAATTTCCATCCACCATGGCGTTTGAGGGTTATGAGGTCCCCTCCGGCATTGGCCAGGAGGGTTGCTGATGTGCGGCGTAATCTATGACCAGTATATAAATTAGAGTCAGGCAACATTTTTGCCACAGCATTTGGTATTTTAGGAATTTTATTTATACCAACACACTGAGAAGTACACCTTCCTTTCCAATAATTTTTAAAATAATCTGTTGGAGGGTACATTTTTTGGTCGTAGTTTTAAATACTGCCTCACTAACTCAATAGGGTTTACCATAAATCCTTTGTTTAAAATGGTAAAGCATCTTGATTTATTGGTTTTTATTTTAAGAATTTAAATAACAAGATATTCTCCTTTCTCCTGGATGTTTTCTATTAGCAACTTTGTCAATTCGTCGAATTGACAGGCACCAGGAACTCCTAGTATCAAGACCACCTGAAATCGAAAAATTATATAATTATATATTATACAGAAAACCTTGATTACAAGAAAAGTAAAAAAAATATGAAAATGTTTCAGGACCATAAAAAGATTAAAGCGTAAAAGGCAACTATGATGGAAATCAAAATGCCTACCTTGACTTTCTATTAATATTGGCAATTAGAAAACCAATTACCAATTCCCACATTTAAAACTTTTAAAATGGCGGTTCTTCTAAAAAAAATTTTAGCCCCCATTCTACTCTAAACTCGTAAATATTGAAGAACACGAGAAATGACTATTTAAAGGTCTAAAATTTACTATTTTCAGCCTATTTTCGAAAATTTGATTCTCAAAAACTTTAATATGGAATTAAATTATTTATACTGGGTTTTATCTATGTTATCCTTTAGGATGTAAAAAAAAATAGTTTGGTCCCCTACCCCATTTAACTTTTATTTAAAACGTAGTTAAAAAAAAAAAAAAAACCAGTAAAATGACCATTTTCAAATGGCCGCCAAAACGTGAAAAACGGGTTTTTCGCGTTTTTCAGCAAATTGGCAAGTTTTACCAAAAAATTAGCCTTGGCAAAAATTGTAGATCATAAAATTGTCTATAAAAAATATATTTAGACATTTTTCCTAAGAGTTACTATTTCTAAGATATAACGCATCAAACAGTTAAAAAAAAATTGTTTTTTCCAACTGTTTGACAAGTGTAAAAGTTCCGGCCAAGAAAATCCCCTTTTTTTAAAAATTTTCCCTTTTTTAAAATTTTTTTGCGATTCTAAGCAAATTAGAAATCTTTCTGGATAAAGGAATTTTTTTCAAAATTACAAACTTTAAAACGCAGTATTACCGAATATTGCAAGCAAATATTTTTTTTGAGTTACTTGCTTGAAAAGCATACATCGACAAAAAAATGAGCTATAGGCAGTAGATCGGTTGGAAATTGAATTTTTAGCGGTCAATTGAAAATGACCATTTTACTCATTTTTATTTTTTTTTAAACTACGTTTTAAATAAAAATTAAATGATTTACGGGATCAGAATATTTTTTTATTCATACTACAGGATGTATAAGATAAAACCTAGTATAATTAATTTAAATTCGGCTTAAAGTTTTTAAGAATCAAATTTTTAAAAATAGGCTGAAAATAGTAAATGTTAGGCCTTTACCTAGTCATTTCTCGTGACCTATGGCTCTTAGAGGACTAAAATTGGGTTTTTGGGAATCTTTAATAATGTACTTTAAGATTCTTGAGTTTAAGCAAAATCGATTGACCTTTCCCGAAAAATTCTTTGAAATAAAATGGAATTGCTTATACGCAATATATATAATTAAAAATATATTATTTTTTAATATAAATAAAAAAAATAAAAAAAAAACATATGGTGTTTTTTCAAATGGTTTTCAAATTTTAAAAAAAGTTGGAAAGGCCTTTTTATTAAATTTTCAAACTTTTGGGTTTTTTTTCCCCCTTTTTAATTTTTTTAAATTTTTTCATAAAATAATAAAAATTACCCCAATTTATTTTGAATTTTTAGTAAAAAAAATAATTATTTTTTTTTTTTTTTAAATTTTAAAAAAAGATTCCAAAAAAAGTTAAACCTTTTAAAGAAAAAAATTTTATTATTTAAAAATCACTTTTTTGTTTTTTAAAAAAAATAAAATTTTTCGCAACATTTTTTCATAGTTTTGGTACATTGAAACTTTTTTGAATTTAAAACTACCATATTTTTTTCCCATTAAAAAAAAAAAAAAAAGGGCATGGAAAGTTTTTTAAAAACTTTTAAAAATCCGGGCCGTGGCATTCAATTAAAAAAGTCACATATTTGGCAATTTTTAGGGAGGTTGGAAATAAAAAAAACGTTGATGTTTAACAATAATGTTCATATATTTAATAATTAAAGGAGTTTGTTATTTAAAATTATTGCTTTAATTTAATTAATTAATAAGGCATTTTAACTAAAATATATAAATATAATAATTAATAATAATAATAATAAATTAAATATTATTTTTTTTTAAGCAAAACTACTATTTATTTTAGCTTTTTTAGTGTTGATTTAACCCCAAAAATAATTGTGGGGGATCAAATTACCCCAAAAAAAAACTTTTCAATGGAACAAGCCATCATCGTTACATTTGAAAAAAAAAAAGTTAAATCTAGAAAAAAAAATTTTAAAAAAAATTTTTTTTTGGGAAAAAATAAAATATTAATTAAACTATTTTCCCCCCTTTGGGCTCAAAAATTTTTTTAACAACGTCATGGCACTCTAAATTTAATTTTAAAAAATAAAATATTTTAAAAAAGGGGAAAAAATCAAAAGTTTTTATGGGGGGTTTTTTTTTTATTTAGGATGTTATTTTCTATCAAATAGGTAAAAAAAAAAAACAATAAAAATTTAATTGAGGGGGTTTCCGGAAAACCGAAAATCATCAGAAACAATTAACACGTAAAATTTTTTGCATTTTTAGATCATATATTGACAACCAAATTTATTTTCCATCTTAAAAAAAAAAAAAGTTATTGGAAAAAAAAAAAAAAAAAAAAAAAAAAAAAAAAAAAAAAAAAAAAAAAAAAAAAAAAAAAAAAAAAAAAAAAAAAAAAATATATATATATATATATATATATATATATATATATATATATATATATATATATATATATATATATATATATATATATATATATATATATATATATAATATATATATATATATATATATAAAAATATTAAACAAAAAATATTTTTTTTAAAATTTTACAAATTAAATTTATGTAAAGGTAGAGTAAACTTTAACAAATTTATACCATAGCCTAAAAATGGGACAAGCGAAACGGAAAGATTTAACTGTCACTTCCATTGGCCCGTCCAATCAAGAAAATTATTGATTTTATAAAAGCCATGGTCGATGAACAAAAACCCTGAATTTCTTTTTAATTCCTTAATAATTAATTGTTTCCAGCTCGTACAAATCTGAATTTATACTTTTTAACAAGAAATTAATTCCTTTCAGCAACTGTCCATGTCCTAAGCAGATTCACGAAAGCCTTAAATTATTTTTTAATAATATCCATTAGATTTTTTTTAAATTTTTTGTCGGATCTCTTTTGTTTAATCTTAAATTACTTTCTTAAGAGTTCTTTAAAATTCCACGAGAAAAAATGCACAAGATGGCTATTTCACACCAAACCAATCCAATTTATATCTCAGCCAATTAAGATTTTTTTCTTATATTTCTTGGTTCCTCAGTTTTCCATTTTAATTCATTATATTCAGCTTTTTTAAAGAAAAAAAGGGTTTTTTAAATTTTTTGACTTTATATCCTTAAAAAACCCAACTTTTTTAAAAATACTTACGATTTGTAGATAGGTACAAGAGCACTTTAAAAAATATAAAAAAATTTTTTTTTTTTGCTACTTTCAGGAAAATTGTGCAACAAAAAGCCCGATGTAATTTATTAGTCAGGTCTAGGGTAAAAAAAATAAAAATCTTCTAAAAGTTAAAACCCAATTTTAAAATCTACTTTTTATTTAATATATTTTATTTTTAACCCTATTAACCCGAGAGTTTTAATTTTATTTTAATGAAATATGAAAATCCTAATTATAAAGTTTAATTGAATATACTGGTTTAGGCTTAAATGTGGGTTGATTTGCAGACATGGAAAAACAAAATTTTTAAAACCTAAAATAAGGGAAAATTTTCCCCAGTATATTTAATCCCAAAACCTTCATCTGGGCGCGTTTTCATGGTTAGGAAATAGATTTAAAGAGTTTTTTTTTTGGGTTAGGTTAGTTGGGGTTTTAAAATGAGTGGACTTTTTTAAAACCCCCCCCCCCAACCCCCTGGAACAGTAGAAGTTTTG
>JAHBCN010004603.1:0-62242 GCA_019359885.1 Listronotus oregonensis
GCCCAGGGTTTGAGGGGCGTTTAAAAGGGCGGTTCGTTAATCTTTTTTCAGCATGGTCCTGTAATCGACAATTTTGCTATACCTCGCCGTGGAATAAATTTAGTTTTTTTTTGGATGGTAAAAATAAACGCTTTTTGTTCAGAGCTTTAAAAGGGAAAAAGGGGGGGTAAAAAAAAAAAACCAATTTAATTATAAGAAAATATAATTTAAAATTTTTTGGAAAAAACCCAAAGAAAAAGGTTTAATTTAATTTTTTAAAATCTTTTTTTTTTAAATTTAAAATTTAAAGTATTTTAAAACCGTAAAAAACCAGAATACTTACTACAATTGGGGATGCCGGCAAAAAGGGGGTTTTTTTTTTATTTTGGCAAACCTAAAAAATTTTTTTTGGGGCGAGAGCAAAAACAAAAAATTTTAAAAAGGAAGTAAAAAAATTTAATTTTGAATATATATAAATGTAAACGACAAGAAAAAAACATATAAATTTTCATTTAAAAGCTAAATGAAAAAATAAAGTAAATAAAGCACTAATGGAATGAAGTCTATAGTGTTGCCACTACAATTCTGAAAAAAAAACAATTATTTTCAAAAATATCTATGTGATTACATCAAAATGAATTTATTTTTTTTAAAGGGTTTTTGCATCAATATTCTTTTTTTTAAAGTTGGTAAAAGGAATTTACATTTTTCAATGAATAATTTGATGATAATAAAATTGATCCCGGGGCAAAACACGAATTATTTATTTTAATTTAGAAAAATTTTTTTTTAATTTTTAAAAAAAAGCAAACAAATGGTAAGCCAAAATTTTTAAATTTAAATATTTTTTAAAATTATTTTATTCTTCAAAAAATATTATATTAAGAAACAATATTTAAATTATTTTAATTTGCATAAATTTTGGGGTATTTATTACATACTTAGGAAAAAAAATGTCTTTTCAATGACTAATAATTTATTAATATTGGGAAAAAAGAAAATTTTTTTAAAAACTAGATTTAAGAAAAAATATTTTATAGAATAAAAAAAAGGGGGAAACCTTTAAAAATTTTTAAAAAATTTTCTTGATACGGGGCATACAGTTCAAAAAAATTAATAACCCCCCAAAACTGAATTTAAAAAAAAAAGGTTTAAATTTGATATGTACTTAAAAATCTCAAAATTAATAAAAACAAAAAAAACAATAATGTAAATATACTTAACCCCAAAAAACCTTTTGGGGAATTAATCTCTAATAAAAATTATAAACACAACAATAGAACGTTTAATAAAGTTTTAAAATCATAAGAAAATCCCAAAGAAGAAACGTACTGTATTAATTGGTTTAAAATGTCTTTATATATAAGCAAAAAAATTTTTTTTTTAAGTACAATTTTTAATAAAATATGTAGTTAGTGGGGGAAAACGATCTTGGTTTTTGGGTTTTGGTCGGTCTTGGTTTTGCACAAGAGCCCAAAATCCCTTTTTTGTTGAAGACAAGCCCAAACCCCCGGGGGGTAAAGACCAAGCCCGGGAGTGGCTCGAAACCCCCAAAAACCCCGACCCAAGACTTTTAATTCTACTTTTTTTAAATATTAAAATATTTAATTTTCATTTCAATATAGAGAGGTATTTCAAAAACGCGAGAGCGGTGAATATTTAATGAGAAACCCGTTTTTTAAAAAATAAAAATGAAATGATCACTTTGTTTTTTTGTTGAGTTATCTAAAAACGATAACAAAAAAATTTTCAATAAATTTTTTAAAATAATGAAGGGTGACTCAGGGGTTTCGAAAAAGCCGATACCCCAAAAAAACCGTTCACGAAGAGATAAACTATGGGTACAAAAGTTAAAAAAAAAAAAAAAATTTCTTTTTTTCCCCTTGTTTTTTAAAAATTTTATTAGTGATGCCACTTAAAAGTGATAAATTTTTTTTTAAAAAAGAAATACAAATTTTTGTTCCCCCAAAAAAATTTCCCCAAAAAAAAAAAATATATTTTTTTTTATATGGGGAAAATTTTTTAAAAAAGGGGAAATTTAAAAATCAATTCCATTTTTGGGCGGATTTTTAAATGTTTCTATATGCTTTTAAAAATTTAAAAAAAGGTTTGTTTCAATTTAAAAAAAAAAGGGGTATAAAAAACCCCAATTTAAAATTGCTTTTTGTGTAAGATTAAAGTTAATTTTTATAATTTTAAAGACAAAAATAGAGCCTCCCTCTTTTTTAATTATTAACTATTAAAAAAAATTTTATTCAAACTTTTTTTTAAATTTTTTTCTACCAAAAAAAGGGGGGAAGACCAGCAAGACTTTGCAGAAAAAACCAAGATTTTTTCCTTTTGGGTTAAAAAACCCCAAAAAAATAACCAAGACTGGGTTTTGGCCCGGTCTTGTTTTTTTTTATCACATCATCCAAAGGGTTTAACTACGAAGCAGTTTTCCCAACCAAACATATCTTTTTAATTTTATTTTTATGATAAAAACCGGGTTTTTAAAAAATTTGTAATGGATTAACAATGGGTTAGATTTAACAAAGAGGAAAAAAAAGAACACTTGGGGAACAAAAAAATTTTTAAAAATTAACTTTTTCAAAAAATAATTTAGTTCAGTATTTTGCATTTAAAATAAAAAAAAAAATTTTTAAAAAATAAAAAAAACCCCTTTTAAATTTTTATCGAATGTAAAAAAATTTTTTTTTTAAAACCCCAAAAAAGGGGGAAATTTTTTATTTTTTTTTTAAAAATAGCACAATAGATACCCCAAAAAAGGGCCCAAAATTTAAAAAATTTTTTTTAAAATTTTAGTTTTTAACAGGTTCTATAATAAATTCATCCCTTTCTAAAAGGGAGGTAGATTTATCTAGAGTAGAAAAATTTGTTTATTTACCTTAAAAATTAATGTTTTAATTTAATACTTTTTAATTTAAAATATTTATTTACAAAATTTTATTAAATTTTTTTTTAAATTTAAAAACCATCCATCCTTTTTAAAACAAAAGACCCCAAAAAAATTTTTTTTTATTAAGAGGTATATATTTTTTTGGGTTTTTTTGGGGGGTGTCCAAAGTTATAAATGCGGCAAAAAAAAAACCCAAAGAAACCCGATGTTTTAATTTGGCCGAAGGGGTTTTTTCGAAATCCAAGTTAAAGGACTCAGGGTGAAAACTTGATCTAAAAATTTTTTTCATCGCAAAAAAAGATGTTTTTTAAAAAAATTATTTAATATAATTTTATTTTAAGAACTTTTTTGAAAGGGGGTTTTATTTCCCCCAAAAACGTTTTTTTTTCAATCTTTTAAGGGCACCCCAAAAACCCAAAAAGGGGCGGAAAAATTTTTGTCACTTGAAAGCTAATACCTGATTTTTTTTTCGCAACCTTCGAGCATATTATTTAAAAAAAACCCCTTCCCTTTGGGCGAAGAACACTCCACGGAGGGTTCCGGTGTTTTCCCCCCCCAAAGGGGGGACTATTCTCCGCCAACCACTCAGCAACCAAGAAAAAAGGTTTTACTTTTATTCGTCTTTTTTTTGATGGGGGGTAGGCTTGGTAAAATTATAATATTTAGTAAGCAGCCGAAAACAAAAGGGGCAGTTAAAACCCAAATCATATAATTAAATCATTTTTCATGCTCTTGCGATGCAGAAGAGATTGCATTTAGGGAATTTTTAAAACCCCAAAAACATGCAAAATATTTTAATTTAATGGTTAAGGGCAAATTTATAACTGTCCTATTGTTTTTTGGTTTATTACTAAATTTTTAAAATTTTTACTAACCTATGTCCGATCACGTTGTTGTAAAAAAAACAAAAAAAGCACTTTTTTTTCTTCAGTTGCTGATTAGTCGGCGGAGAATAGTACATGCCCCCCCCCCAAATTAGCACGTAGAGCGAGGGGAAAATGTTGCACTCTTATTTTTTTTCTCTTTGTGAATTTTGCACGACCGTTGCAAGGCTGCCCAGTTGAAAATTTAACAATAAAAAAGGGTTTTAAAATGTAAAATACAAAACGTCTTGAGTACCCAAACCCTATTCATCTAGCGTGCGTGTAAAAATAGTTATAAATGCTGTTTTTAAACCAAGAAATTTTGATTAAGTTTTGCACATGGGGGTTTTTAACCGTTTTAAAAAGGGCCCCCTTGGAAAACGGACCTTTTACCTCATCGGGTCTCTAACGGTTTTTTTAGTACCGCATGTTATAGCTTTGGCACGCCAACCCCAAGAAACAAATATATAAATATACTTACAAAAAACATAAAATGATTTTAGATTTTTTTATTTTAAAATGGATAGATGGATTATAAATTATAAAGAAGATTATAAAATTCTTGTAAAAAATAGGTTGAAATAGTTTTACTAATATGTATTTAATTGAAATATTAATTTTTTACGAAAATTAAGATAAATTTACCTACCGAAATGTATCAATAAAATAAATTTAGTAGAAATGAATTATTTTAGAGAACCTGTTAAAAACCCTTTAAAGAAGTTCTGCAGTATTGATCATTTGAGCTATCTATTGTACTGATTGTTTTTGATGAAAATATACAAAATTACTTCTGTAGAAATGTTTAAAAATGTGCTGCGTTGTCAAGTTTTTTTTTTAATTTTTCACTCTTTGTTAAATTTAACAATTGTTAAGTCCATTGTTAACTTTAACAAAGCGTTCATTACTCGGCCGTCAAAGTGATAATTAACAAATTATATTTGTTGCATTTTATTAATTTAAAATGTACGGTCGCAAAGCAACGGACTAAGTGCCTTAAATAATAATTTAATAAATTATGAAATATTATATAGCAATAAAGAAATAAAAGCTTTTTTACGCATTAAAAAACTAAGATTTAGTTTTAGTTATTACTATACATTTCTTTTAATTCGGTACTCGGCAGTCATGGAAATGTGATAAGAGTATATAGTATGTATTCTTAAGTGATATTGTTATTTTTTTTTATAATTATCAGTTTAAAGAAATAAAATATAATATTAATTATGGCTAGTGTATTTTCCTGCCAAGAAAGTAATTTCATTATTGAAATCGTAGCATAGTTTTGTGCCATTCTTTTAACCGACAGTATTGGTAAGCTATAAAGAAACGTTACCACTTATGTTCAGGAATACTTTTGGCAAGAAACGTGTCTGTAGTATTAGTCCAGTAAGAGGTTTTTTTTTTAACCGCCACCAAAGTTAATGAAATTTGGAAAACTAGTAGATTTTGAGGCGAAAAATCAAAAAATCAACAAATCCTTACTGAGAAGTATCGGAAAGAGGTTGAAACTACCCCCTAAACTTTTGAACACATTTTTATTCATATAGGATAGTTGTTTTCTTAAAAATAACTTTACAATTTAAAAGAACGAAAAATTTTACGCTAGAAATGACTATTCACACATTTAAGATATTTTTGTTCTAAGTTTAAGAAATTTTTACCCCTAAAGACTCGCAAAAGCGTGCAAAATCGATTATTGAAAAAATTTCCGACAGTTTCCATACTTAAATTAAATTTTTGCTATAACATGGAAGAATCTCTTGGAGAGTAATATATCAAACGAAAGAACAAGTCTAAACTTTTATTTCTTGCACAGTTATACTAGCAAATTTGCTCACATAAATAAATAACGATATTGCAACAGTAAGACATGGTCAATTAACCTTCATTAACATTTATTATAATCTTATATATTTTTTAAGTTATTTGGTTATGATTTCCACCACTTGGCTGGACAGAGTTTACTCCTTTTTTGTGTTATGAGCTTTGCAACTTGTCAACTTTTTTGACCGTCTCATCCTGTTATGTAACAAATCAGATTTTGATCATTTCACGCATTATAAGCAACATGTTAAGAGTATCATTTTAAAGGAGATGGTTAGATCTTTGGAAAAAAATGTCTACATTCTTCATATACTCAAGAATTCATATAATTCGAGGTAGAACAAGAATTTATAGGAAATCATCTGAGAAATGACACGGGATATCGGCCAGAGTGGTCTCGCAAATTTTCCCTTATACTTTTCTGAAAGATCAAGGCCCCAGCTTCAAAATGCATGTACTTGAATTTCCCAGGGATGCTCCTGGACCGGCTATATCAACAATATCGGGTAAATCTTAGCGAAAAAGTTCGTATTTCCTGTGAACGCAGGCGGCCATGTGAGATTGTTAATTTACACAGGACAGGGAAAACTATGTGTTATCTTGGCACAGTCGGCTTGCTCGGGGTGTTTACAGGCTAGCTAGTGTAAAAGTTAGTTCTCACAGTGTTTACCTGCCAATTTGCTGCCAATACTTTATAGAGATTAGTAAAAAATTTTGCTAGCTTGTTAGTGTAAAAGTTGTATGAGAGTATGCGACTCTCCTGGTGCTCGAGAAAGTATTTCTTGCGATGATAGTTCCAGAAATATGTTTTGGGATTTTTGCAAAGATTATTAATTATTATTTTTAAAATATTTTGCCATAAGTAACGATGTTCATCAAATCTTGGTTTAATTAAAATTATTCATCCAATTTTTTCTACTGGGAAATAGTATATCTTCTCCACCATTAGCGATTTCATTTATATTTTTTTCCCAGCTATGACTTTTACGGTTAATACTTTTTCTAAACTTATACGTGGGAAAATAATTTATCAATATATTTTAAGCCAGAATTATTATTTACGATTGACTGTTAACTTTTTAGATAAAACTTCCCCAAAAAATATGTTCAGCCACTGCAAAAACCTATAGAAAATATACCTGCATGGTTCTTTATCCCATTTTTTGTTTAAACAATGTCTAAATATTTAATTGTTAAAAAAGTTATAAATACCCCATTACTACAAGCTGTGAACCAGAAGTTACCGCAATTACAAGATAAGTTTTGCTTATTGATATTGGGCTAGCTTTGAGCCCCAAACGGACCATTTTGCAACATAAAATTTTTAATAATAATTGACCATCAACTTCCTAGGTCGTATGAACTCAGAAATCGAGATCAGGTACCAAAAAAAAGTGGAAAATTCCAAGGATTTTAAAAATCTATAAAATACAAGCAGCGCCGTACGTATTGGCGCCCCCTGCTACAGGCCTGGTCACAACTCAGGGAATCATCATGCTTTTTCTTCTATCGCACTTGTAAAGTCCAATGCAAGAGGGATTAGGATTTTTTTCCCGTTATTTCTCATTTTAAAGGATATGACACATTTTTTCATGTTTAAGGGTGGTTTTTACCCTCTTTTTGAAACCCCTGAGCAAGGGTTTTGATATTTTCGGTTTCCGGGTATTAAATACTACATCTGTATCAAATTTCATTTACTTTGGGCTCGGTTAGAGGTAGGTGGCTATTTTTGCCTCTAACGATTGAAGTATATCTGATGCTAAAATGTTTTTTAAAATAACAATAACGATTGACATAATATTTTATTGAAGGTCCTTTTTTTTACAAACCTACAAAATATAATAAATTATATTTTGCTTACAAAAACAAAAATAATTACCGATCACATACATATTTTAAAAATACCGAACAAATTACTCTTGCGAATCTACTTTGTCCCTTAGGAAAATTCGAATTATGGCCTTGTTATTATTTGTATCAGGGGAATATATTATGCTGCGGTAATATGAGCTTGCTCTTTGGCTTGTTTATGGTATGTGCACAATATGTTGCTATAATTTGTTCACAGTTGACCTATTTTTTATTGGATATTATTAAAAATTATATCATCCAGCAAAAAAATAATTGTTTGGAAAAGTGTACTTTTATTGCTCCTCTTATAATATAACACGCCACAAGTTTTTGATTAGGTTTTTTTGCCTACTGCATATTACATAATACGTTAGCATTTTTTATTAAAAAATATTTTTAATAAAAAATGAGATATCTAAAACAATTGCTTAACATTTCAACTTAAAATAAAAACTGTCTTAAGGTGGCCGTCTGGATGCGCTGCGCAGGCATTTTAGATACTAATATTTTACAATTTTGTGTTCCACCAAGTGCTGCCCCGGTGCGTAGAAAAGTATAACCGAAAAAATGTCAACAATTTCAACTAAAAATAAATGCCAATATGTTCTGAAGTACAGAGACTTATTTCGCCCAAAAGCTGAAACAATCTAATAAAATTTAAGGGTCATTCTTCAATATTTTACAATTTTAAATTAAACTTGCCATAATAAGAATTTTGACTGTATTATAAAACAAATTATTATGCCACTTTTGGATTTTATTGGTAAAATTTTAAAATAATAGTATGCGGAATTTAAAAATTATTAAAAAATTTGAATGTTTGTTCACTCATGTAATAAAAATGTTGCGGTATAGTTAAATTGACAAAAATATTTTACAGCCCTATTATGTTAAAGTACCACCGACTTTTAGCATAAAAAATAGTGTGGTAGAGCAAGTACATAGTAAAAATTTAAAAATCGCCAGAAAATGAAAGTTTAGAAATTCAATGAAATGGAAAAACAAATAGGTATCGTAGGTATAAAAAGCAAAAAAGGATATCCCTTTGTTTAACCCGCCTTGTAGTTTAAGTATTATGAATTTTTCTGCGGGAATTCGCAGCAAAAAAGGTACTTTTATCAAAACTAATAAGGCGACCGATGGCGACGGTTATCGCTGACAACGGACGAATAAATGAAAATGTATGATCAACTACAATGTAGAGGTAATAGACCGCTAAGAATTCTGCGCTGTAGTTGATCAAAGGTACACATTTTCATTGGTAGACCTACGCTGTTAGTGCTGACTGTCGGTCGAGCACAAAACCCTCCTTAAAATTAACTTTTTTAGTATTTTCAGGTATTTTTGACTGTTTTAAAATATTGTTAAATTAGTTTTAAGCAACGAAATTTTTATCTCGAAAACGTCAAGCCTATTATTTTTAATAAAATACTTGTAAAACGAAAAAAAAATTGTAGTTGTTATACCCAAATAACTTACTCTCACAACAAAAATAATTATTTTAATATGGCGTACACAAGGCAGTGTTAAAATGTACATATTTTTTTTACTGGAGAATGTCCCACTATAAATATTATTTGGCTATTGGCTATTGCCCGAGACGAGAAGAGCGATCATCCTTTTGCCCTTTTTTTACCTTGTGATGCTCGTCACATCTATTTGTCTTTGTTTACATTATGGAATGACAAAGAGTATGCAATACCTGGCTCTTGAGATTCGAATGTACCTATTAGAATATAGGATAACAAATCAGTTGGTGTTCTGGATTTTAAATGGCCATTCCGAATAACGACAGTTTTGTTTATATTTTAAAAATTCTTTGTTTAGTTAAAGGTGTTAATATTTATGGAATGTAACTGGTGCATTTTGTTGTTACGTTTTGTGTTCTTATGAACTGTAAAGACATTAAAAGACGATGTAAAAGTGGTTATAAGGAAATACAAAACTAAAATGACTCAAAGAGTTTAGGCCTGGTTAGGGTATTTTATACCCAAAGATGACAAAAGGTAAGTACAAATTTAATTCACATTATTTTTTTTAATTATATTTCATCGCGGATACAACTTTCAAAAGTAACTGCCAATTTTTAAACTTGACATTTCATTGTCGTTGCCGTTTCACTGCCGCCCAAGTCTAACTTGCGAACGGGAACTGCAACAGCAGCACAAACGAAATTCAAGTTTATGGTTTGACCTTAAACCACCCTTAAACTGGCCAATAATTGGTTTAAAAATATTTCGGTTTGACAAAGAGGTATTTTAATTCATTTTAGCACAGAATTATGCAATAATTGTTAAAGCCCCAGTACATATCTTTTTTATGTTGAAAGGTTTTTACTTGACTGGTTACATTTCTATATATTTACCTATATTTATTTATATTTCATAAAAAAATTGACACAAATTGTTACGGATAAGTTAATACACTAGCATTACGTAAAGTTATCATGGTGAATAGGATATATGATGAATAAATGACATAATTCTCTCCATAGATCCTATTACAATTATTAATTTTTTATTTCATTACAAATACTTTTTTCATGCCATAAAAATGTATGAAGTACCATTGCTATTTCACCTCTTTAATTATATTTATGCAAAAAATATTATTTACTTATTATTTTATTTTCTTTTAGGTGTTGAGAATGACATAAGGCTTGCTTAATTAGTTTTGATTTGATTCCAAAAATGTTTACCGGATATACAATGTCTGTGGTTGTTGAGTAAAATCTTGTTTGCCATTTTACAGCTGTACCACTATTGGTAGGTGTTGGTAAGTGTTTTTGTGTATTTAAAGCTTATTAGTAGACTCAAAGGCGGATTCAGAGAGGGGCGAATGGGGCGATTGCTCCCCCGTCATCTAAAAAAAGGGAAAAAAACAAACGAGTTAAATGGAAGAACATAACTGTTGTTATGTTAATTAGTAACTTATTAATTGACAACTTTTATGTTGCCTATTGTATTAGGTTAGGCAATAGTTATTTGTAAAAAATAAGTGGTTGCTATAATACGTAGGCCTACTGTAATTTGTAATTTACAAGTGGAGCCAGACAGGTGGCTAACCTGGACGGAGACGCCCGGACCCCTTAACATTGGGGCGTATTTCAATATGAATACCCCCAAAACCCTGGTTATCCTGCCTAAGGACGCCCCCCCATAAGAATTTTCCCAATCCGCCCTCGAGTACACTTTAAAAACATGTAGATGTGTGCGATGTTTTTGAGTAGTTATTAGTCTAAATTTGTTTTATATTATCTATAAAACTTAATATTTAAATAATATGTTATTCTACAAACCAAAGCGGAATAAAGTGCCTATTAAAGAAAAATATAACAATTTAATACAATACAATTACAATTTTTTTATTTATTTTTTTATTTTATTAAACAAATGCATCTAGTCATTAAAGATAATATTTGTCATAATCATTAAAAAATTATAGGGGGTTTAATTTGAAAATAAAATAAAATAAAATCATGATCACCCATTCATTTTTTTATCCTTGACTCGTCAAGATAAAATTTGGCAAAAGGCTAGACTAAGAATATTCTTCCATGTATGGAATATATAAGTTTTTTTTGCGAGACGGGAAAATAACAAGAAAAGCCAAAATCGTTTAATCCACGCGGGCGAAAAGCTAGTAAACTATATAAAATATACAGAAAACCCTGGACATAGGTCAATACTAATATTATTCATCTTTGATATTTTAGGATATACAACCAAGTACCAGTTATAAAACAGAATCTGTTAAAAGGCCAGGAGGTTTATGTGCTGAAATGACTATGACAAAAAAGGGTTAAGATAATTCAGGATATCCACATACCTAAATAAGTTGCACTGTTTCAAGATACCACCATTATTATCGAGAGTTAAAATCCAAACGGAGAGTTTTATGAGCAAACATAATCCACGAAAAGAAAACAATCCTCTTTAAGACTAGCTTCAGTTCGCTTTAGAAGATGACATATTTTGTAATTGGTTATATCAAAAATAAAACTTAAAAGTAAATAGTTTTGTGGGTGTCCCACAACGAACTGCAGCGATTGACAGGCAAGCTTTAAAAATTTAAAGGTTTACTAACGTCGATAGCGACAACTCGGCTAAAATATTTTCAAGTTGCTGACACTTCCGATTATACCAAAAGTAGGTGTCAACTAGCTGATTTTAAATAAAACTCCCTATATATTATTTTATCTTTAGATTCCTACACAAGATTTTAGGCAAATTTCATTATCATATGCTATACCTAAATCTAAGCGTTTTTGACATATTTAAGTTTTTACATCAAAACTGATGTTTACATGCCTTAATTCAAGGAGATTTTACAGTATTCTAATAACTTATTACAAAGGGTGTTCAAGAAATGAGATTAAAAATGAAATTTAAAAAATTGCCAAAAATATTTGTTCTTAAGGGAAACCCCCGAATTTTATAATTTTATCTATATTTTATCTTATATTTGCAAGTTTGTGTAAGGTTGTCCATTACGAAAATTTTTGGATTCGATATATTGCCACTTTAATATTTTTCATGGCGATTCCATAATACTCGGAGCTCACTATAATGGCGTTAAAAAACAATCCCTATATAAATGTCACCGTCATAACTCAACTAAGAGTAAAATATTTTAACCAAATGGGAGTATAACTAAACATCAAATCAGCAATCGCCATATAAAAATATTAAACTATGTAATAATTTACCAAAAACTAAACATTTTCGGAATAGGCATCCTTATACAAACTTGCCCTTATTTTAATGCTAAACAAGATAGCATTAAAAAATTGGGGCTTTACAAAAAAATGTTTTCTAGTTAGTTTTTAATTTTATTTTCAATCTTGTTTTTTAAACACATATAATAAGCTATTAAAATATTTTTAAAAAATTATTAAAGTAGGTTCTTTTTACCAATAAATCAAACTCAGATTAAATAACGGCTTTCTCATAGCAAAAATTTGTGTACAAAACTTAAATATGTCAAAAACGTTTAGATTTAGGTAGAGGACATGATGCATGAAATCTTGTGTAGAATCTAAAAATGAAATAATATACAAGGTGTTCAGCACATGAGTAAACATACATAAATCTGAGATAGGTGGGGCCATCTGCTATGTGGTCCACTCAGATATTTTGAACTTGCCCTAAGAATTTTTTGTTATTTTTTTTTATTTTTAATTTTCTGACTTCGAACTAAAATAACTTTTTGAAAAATCATGAAACTGACAACATTTTTATTTTATTTTAATCTAGACTAATACTAAAATCATACAAATTCAATGATTGGGGCCCATGACAGCCACAAAGGAAAAAATGCCCATCTTGATAAAGTTGACAAATAACTCTTGCTGTTTTTAAGCAAATTGTGGTTATTGCATATTGTTCGAAAGGGCATGAATTGAAGATGTTTTTGACTAATTAGAAATACTCGATCATTTCTAGTTTTCTTTTTTAATGCAATTTAAAGTTGGCTCTTAGGTTTATTGTTTACCTCTTTTTGTGGTTTGAGGGCCCATATTTTTCTTTGTAGCTGTCATGGGCCCCAATTATTCAATTTGTATGATTCTAGTATTAGCTTAGATTAAAATGAAATAAAAATATTGGCAGTTTCATTATTTTTAAAAAGTTATTTCAGGTAGAAATTGGAAAATTGAAAATTTTGGAAAAAAAATTTAGGGCCCAGGTTAAAATATCTGGATGGCCCGCATAGCAGATTTACGTTCTACTCATGGGGTGTTTTATTTAAATTAAGCAAGTTGACACCTACTTCTGGTATAACAGCCACCACCCTGAAAATATTTTAGCCGACTTGCTCCCACCGACGTTAGTAAATCTTCAAAATTTCCAAAACCCACTTTTCAAGAAATCGCCGCAGTTTGTCGATCGTGGGACACCCTGTATATATGTAAAATAAATTGAAAACATTTTTGTATGTGTTTTGTAAATAAAAAACTGAGTTTATCATATTTTATTGTTTATTTGTATATTAATCTTATTACCCAAAATATGTTAAAAATGTAAAAGTCAAATGTCATTACAGACTTAAATACTGAAATAACTGAGTTATATGAAATTATGTAAAACTACGCTTTAAACAGAATTAGCCTTATTAACTGAGTAATCCGAATTTTTGATATTTTTGAACTAAGAAATTTGCTTCGTGTAATAAACATTAATTACACGTACTTATAATAGCTGATGCCATTGACTAAAAACCGTTAACAAATAAAGCCAATTAAAGTTTATAAAAGTTGTGTAGAAACCCTCAAGCATATACCTACTAGAGGCAGCCTTGACGTGCCTCACTGCGATAGAGGAAGAAAAATCACACTATATCCTTTCTCTCTCCCTTCAACGTGATGATAAGCTGATGAGGAGGTTTCAACCAATAGCACCTTGGAGCGAGAGAGAAAAAGGTGATTCTTCTTCCTCTCTCGCACGTTTGTTCGCACTGCCAAGGGAATACTACTTAAGGGTGCTGTAGGTATACACTCGAAGGTCGAAACAATATGTCTCACCGTTAAGCAATAAATTTGCACACTGAGTGAAGATAATAAATGATAGAAATACACTGAGTAAGTATGGGATTACCCATGGTTTCTTTAGTGCTTGGGTCAGCTCTCAAAGTAGTATGTCAATGAAATTGCATGATTAACTTCACTGCAAAGCTAATAGACTGCTATTCGCGTATGGCATATATTTTTATTTATATAGCAAGTTCGCGCTGACCGTCGGCCGAGCATTAAATTTACAAGTTCCCATAAATTTTCTCCTACGATCCTCCCCTACGAAGATACGGGTACATAACGGACGCCGCTGGAAATCGTTTTTTTTCAATAATAATATCGGTTTCAATAAGAATATCTAGAGAAATATCTAGATTTAATTTTTCTAGGTGAAAACCGTACGTCGGACTAAAAAAAGTCAAGAGTTTAAATCTGCTTATATTTTTTTTAGTCCGACGCACAGTTTTCACCTAGAAAAATTAAATATAGATATTTCTATGCATGGTGATATTGGGGTATGTAACCCTCCCTGCCGACAATCAGGCACGTGGAGCGAGAGAGATGTTATACTGCTAATCTTGTTTCTCTTTCGCACACTTGTTCGCACGGGCGACCAGCAAGGCTGCCTTTAAAAGGTATTTGTTTGAAAGTGTTAAATAACAAATAATGACGCAAATTAAATTAAGCGACAAATCTTACTAGTACGGGCCTGTCTACCGACCCCGACGTTTTATTTAACTGCGCCATCTACTTGAAAATACCTGAAGTTCTGAAAAGTTGTTTTCGGGCAGATTCCTTATAAGTCGCTATGTTTTACTCTCACCTAGTAACACGCAGTCTTCTGTCCTTCTTTGAAGTGTACGTTATTTGAATTAAGCTATCCTTTAATCCGCTCCGTTCTAAATACATCGAATATGGGATAAACAATTAAAATTTACAATAAAAAGAGCCACGTATATGAAAAAAGGCATAATAAAACATATTATTTTTGTTACTTGGTTACTACTAAATGTCTATAAATCACAGTAAAGAGTTATAATGCGAAATAAATGTCTTATACCGAAAATATTTAATTTTAACTACCGAAAAATCCAACTCAATTCTTAAGTGGTTTTCAACCTTGTTTTTAAAGCATTAAAACTTAGTTTTTTTTTGATTATATGTCTTTACGAGAAAGATACATGTCTTATTTATGTAAATATAAGGTGATCCTTTATTTATTTTGCCAAGTTTTAGAGTCGCGTGGTCTAAAAGACAGTAATGTTCTTATGGAGATTTAACATGGCGAAACGGCCACCTTAACATGTATTTGATCAGTTTTTAAAATTAGCTAGGAGAATATCATTTTCCTTATTTAAATTCTATGTAATATTTTTACAATATCTAGATGATGAACATGTAGTTAGGGATTTTTTTGTGAAACTTATTATTTGTACAGGGTTTTTATATATATTTTGACACGCACTTACCACAATAACTAAAAAGGATACCAAAAAACTTGTATAAAAGGTATAGTTTGTCCAAGCTAACATTTTTAGGTTGGCAATGCGAATATAAATTTTGTTTTTCAGATTTAAGTTGGCTGATATAAGAAGTTAAGTCAGGGCCGTACTGAGGGCAGGGAATTTCAAAATTTTAATATTTAAAAAATTTATTGTTAGATAACAATAACTAAATTTATCAGGATTTTTTTCTTGCTGTTCATATATTTGCATGAATTGTGAAAGCTTGATGTTTGGCCATAATATTTTATTAAAAAATATCATTTCCGCCTATATAGTGCAGATTAATAGTAATTTATTAAGTGTTTGTTATTTAGAAATAGTTTACACTATTTTACACTTTTTGTACACACTTAGTCCTAAAAACACCATCAATTAGGTACATAAAAAAATGTAAAATAGTGTACACTATTTCTGAGTAACAAACAGACCTGTTATTTTTTGTTATATTTGCAGGAAAAATCTTTACA
The DNA here is from genome assembly GCA_019359885.1 of Listronotus oregonensis. Classification (NCBI taxonomy): domain Eukaryota; kingdom Metazoa; phylum Arthropoda; class Insecta; order Coleoptera; family Curculionidae; genus Listronotus; species Listronotus oregonensis. The sequence continues at coordinate 15,900 of JAHBCN010004603.1, forward strand.
GTTGAATTAAAATATCCTGATAAAATATGTTGCTATAAGGGAGGGTTCGATATCCCTTATTATGCAATTTTACTATTTTTTAAAGATGCCTAAAGATAAGTCGATTTATTTCATCGTATATAACTTCTTTAGCTGCTTCCTATATTAAATAATAAAATAAATAAAACAAAACAGTAATAGTCATTTATTTATTCAGAGTATCATTAACACAATAAGATGCTTATATATATATATATATATATATATATATATATATATATATATATATATATATATATATATATATATATATATATATATATATATATTTTTATATGTTATATATATATATATATATATATATATTATATATATATATATTATATATATATATATATATATATATTATATATATATATATATATTATATATTTTTTAAATATAAAATAATTACAAAAACTTAGTTCTGTTTACTTTAGGTGGGTTATCCGGGGTTTTATGAGAAAAGAACTATGCAATAAAAATGAAAATGTATGAACTGCACGCAGAGAACTATCAGACACTTTTACTATAAGAGAGCAACACAGTGGGAGGTTTGGCTTTTAGCAGCTGACTGTAAATGGATACTTGTGAATCCAAGCATTTTGGCAACTACTGTGGCCATTGAGGTAATGTGTTTTTTATTAAAAGCAGTAAGGTAGTTTAATAAAGAAAAGCTAAAAAGTAAAAAGAAGATAACTTGAAAATGATTTTATCACCATTTACCTTATTAATATACTAATAATGTGGGTTCCATAAAATATGGAATAAATTGCAGTTGAAGCTGTCTGATATGGAGGCAAACGCACTACTTGATGACCAGCCTCCTAAATAAGAGCATCGACGACAGAAGATTTGGGAGGCTTTGGTAGGCGCTGAATCAAGCACCACAAAATCTATTTTGTCGCCGATTGCAAAAGGAATATTACGGTCTTTTAAGCATTTAACCATATTTTCTTTATTCCAGCCACTATTTGGCCAGTTTTCTAACAACCTACTATGGTAGCTGGCATTATCTAAAATGACTAATGAAGGCCTTTTCAAATTAGGTAGTAGATCATCTTTAACCCACTTCTAAAAATTTCAACATCCTTTTTCGGAACCAGCATGTAGAATAATGTATCTGAGAAAAATATAAGTATTTCAAAGTGTGTTCTGTAAGAGCTACAGGTTTAATTATATGTCCTATGTATGAAAGAGACCCTAACTGAGGTATCTACCGGATTTGTCATATATTTATTTTTTCTCAGGATAGCCCTTATGCTTGAAGTCTAAGTGTCCACATACTACGAGTGTCTAAAGTAAAGTCAGAAGTAAATTACTGATAAGGGACTTAAATATATTTAGATTTCGTAGTCTCGAAACTCTAGAGATAAAAGTGCGAAAAAAGTGGGAAATGTGAGGAAGACATTAAAGGGATGCTTTTAAGTAGACTTTCAATTTGCTCTAATTAGGATATGCAAATAAAAGAATTATGACAGCTAATGCTTCGGAGCAAAAGCTGTGAAAATATTCATAAAAAAAGGTCTTCTACAGCTTGTCGGTGTGCAAGAGGAAGCTTTTTTGTAAAACTGTTATAAATTATAAGGTAAAACAAAATTTTATTAGATGATTGTAAAAGTGCTTCACCTTGAGAATTTAAAAAATGGGCCTTTCAATTTTTCCTTAAGTGTAGGAAAGTACATTTTTTTTCTAGCATATAATTAGGCATGAGAATGTTTTACCTTTCCACTGAAATATACATTGTCATCCTGCCAAGACCTGCGAAAACAGCTGTTCGAGAAGATCCAGGTTTCATCGAAAAACACCCAAAGATTTTAATTTTCTCCAAAATTTTTATTTTCCATAAAACCTTTTGAAAATATCCTTCTCATGCGGTGCACATTTGGTTTTTCCATTAAGCTTAAGTTACTTATAAATTTTATATTTTGTTTATATTGTCAGCAACTGCCACTATGGGATCCTAAAAAATACATTCATAAATATATTTAAATCTTAAAATATTTCGCACATCTGAGGATGTATTTTTAAATTATAATACTATTAAAACGAGTTATTTTACCTTATGCAAGATCACTACTCTGATAGCATCATTTTTCAAGAAATATATGTATATATTTTCTTAATTCTGACTTATCACAACTCTGAAGTGGGTTTCGAAGCTTTTCCGACCAGTAATCACTGTGATTCATACTCTAAAAAATATCTATTCTAGTGTTTTTTTCTTAAAATCAATAAAAATAAAAACTTAGTCCAAAATAAAATAAATTATGAAATACAAAAAATGTCAAATGGTTTACTCAAAAAAAAAACACTACGGAGTAATCTCTAATCTCACTAATTATTTTAAAACACGAAAAAACACACCCAAACACAAGAAAAATTTAATACAAAAATTAAAACGTTTTTAATCCATTACTGGGTGATTTACGCCAATCAGCTGATTTTGACGTCGAGTCTAGTGATTTTTGTTTTTGATGTTAGCTTGGACAAACTATATATAGTTTTTCATCCATTATCTTTTGAGCATAACGAAAGAAACAAATCAAAAAATGAACATTGAAAAGTTAAGAAAAAGAATAAGTCAGCTGTTTTAAATGGAACACCCTGCATACTTTTATTTTGAATGAAAGATCTATTCATTCTCTTTTCAAAAATATAAGTTTGCTGGAATTTTCTTAAGCGTTTTAAAAATATTGAAGTTTATAATTAAAAATTCAACTAGTAGTAAAAATTAGCATTGCCTTAAAAAACAAACCCATATTACCTTGACATGTATTGATATTTCGGCGTCGCTTTATATAAATATAGGATATACCGAAGATCAAAAACTTGAAATACTATGTCTTTTCTATATGCAAACAATGAAATGCCTCGCAAGTTCGGTATGAATATTACCAAGGTTTTTACCGAACAAGGAATACCTTTGAGAAACTTGATATAGTAGATTGTTTGTTAATTGTGATAAACGAAAATTGTAAAAAACCGTGGCCACAAATTAAGATTGGATGGCCCCCAGTAAGACCAATTTAAATCCTTTGGATACATTTTTGTGAGATTACTTAAAACAAAAACTCATTATGAAAGGCCAGAAAATATAAACACACAAAGACAAAAAATTAAAAACAAAATTATGTTACCCCATAAAAATAGGTCCAATTTTGTTTTTAACGCGATCAGTTTCAAAAAGTATAATAAATTATTTTTTTTAAGGCAATGCTGTTTTTACTATTAATTGAATTTTTAGTTTAAAACTTGAATATTTTCAAAACGGCTTAACGAACTGCCAGCAAACTTTTATTTTCGAAAAAAGGATAAATAAACCTCTTATTCCAAATAAAAAAATACAGAGTGTTTCATTTTAAAAAAGAAACTTATTCATTTTTTTTTTTTTTTGATGAAGAAAAAGGAGAGAAAAAAAGAAAGTCACCCTCCGCATTATCGGTATTCTGGTCTAAATTTAGTAATTCAACAATTGGACGACTTGCCTTGCTAGAATACCTATTTTGATAATTTAAACACTTTTTTGGTGCATTTCCTATTTTGACAATAAATATAATTTTTTTTTGCCGTTATCTTTTAACCACAAAGATTGCCGTTTTTTTACAAATACAGCTTTTGTTTCTTCAGTTCATAATCTCGAAAGCTACGGTAATTGACCTAAAAATTGTTATTGGGAATAAAATAACTTTATAATATTTTTTTTTATCTGGGGCAGTATGCAGAGGCCAATAAAATCACAGTTATTGAGTTTTATTTTCATCAAGGCAACCAAGTTTATTTGTTTACCTCAATGGATGTCATGATTTTACATGTACTTTTCAACAATGAATAATTTTACCACAGACTGGATGACCCATATTATGATGTTTTATTTTTTGAATTATTAAAATGCGGTTAAAAAAATTGAATGTTAAATTTACAAATAGTATATTTTTTGCACATGATTTTAATTATTAATTTTAATATAGTAACTTTAATTAAACCAGAATCATGAATGTTAAAAAAACGGAACTCCCCGATTTTATTCTCCCACAAAAAAAGGGCTGTAAAACAAAGCTAATTACAATTTTAAATTAGACATGTAGGTATTAAAATTTGTTTAATGGTGACCTTGTGTAATCGTTGTTCATGTGCCTATTGTAAAATAAATGTTAATTTATCCTTAATTTGGACAATCTTGGTACTGATCTGAATCAAAGAGTGAGAAAAATAGTATGAAAAAATGGCTTTGCCTTAAAAATACCTAAACAATGACCTGGTTTATACTGTTAATTTTTTTTTAATTTTTAAGTCGCATTTTTAAACAGAAATAAATATTTATTTTTAAAATTTTTATTCTATTTTTATCTGTAGTTTTTTCCTATTAACCCAGTAAATAATCCGCAAAATACTGTAAAATATGGAAAAGTTGATAAAAAGCTCCGATTTAAAAAGTTTTTGTTTGTACGTATTCTGTAGACCCTCAGGAATATTCACCACTACTAACATCTACCAAGCAATAAAAAATAATAAAATTTGTGTAGTTCTCTCAACCCCAAATAATCATCAATAGTAAAACTGATAAAAAAATTTTAAAATTTAAATTTCCCCTTGGATCGTCTCTCGGCGGTTTTTGGGGTCGCTGATTACGAACCCTCGGTCAAAAATTGTGTGAGGGTGATTGCACCTCATTAAAACCACACCTAGGAGTTACAGAAATGGAGAAATTTTAAATTTAAATTTTACCTCGAAAATCGTCTTTCGAGGGTTTTTGGGGTGCACATTACGAATCCGCGGCCAAAATCGTCTGAGAGTGATTGCACCCCATCAAAACCACCCCTAGGGGTTACATAAATGGGGAAATTTTAAGAAGTCAAAATTTTACCTCGAAAATCCTTCATTGGAGGTTTTTGGGTCGCCGATTACGAATCCGTGGTCAAAAATCAAGTGAGGGTGGGTGCAACCTCATTAAAACCACCCCTGGGAGTTACAGAAATGGAGAAATTTTAAATTCAAAATTTTTCCTCGGAAATCGTCTTTCGGGTGTTTTTGGAGTCGCTGATTACGAATCCGCGGTCAAAAATCGTGTAAGGGTGTTTATATCCCATCATAACCACCCCTAGGGGTTACAGAAATAAAAAAAAATAAAAAGACAAAATTTTACCTTTAAAAACCCCCATCGAAGGCTTTTGGGGTCGCCGATTACGAATCCGAAATTTTTCATCAGTTTTACTATGAAAGATTATTTGGGAGTGGAAAAACTACCCTAATTTTTTCATTTTTTATTGCAATGTAGATGTTAGTGGTGATGAATGTTTTTGAGGATCTACAGAACACGTAAAAACAAAAAAAAATCAAATATGGTTGGCTGTGATAGGGTTGATTTACAAATCTTATCTTATAAATGTAATATACCCAACTGTATAATTGTAACTTTATTACTTAATAAAAGACGATTATTATTATAATTATTATTATTAAATCGGAGCTTGTTATTAAATTTTCCACATTTTCTGGCTTATTTATTGGGCTATATGTGATTTCATATTTTGACGACTAGGGTGTGGAAATTTGATTTTTTATCAGTCATGCAGTAAATATTTTATTATTTTAGTTTACGCATATTTCTTTATATATTATACTAACCAGACTAACTGGAACATAGCGGCACTAATTGAATTTTTGTTTTTTCAAACAAATTTAGTAAAAAAAATGTTAAAATCCACTAAAAATGCATTTTTCTCAAGGGTTTAATTGTACCTATCTGCAAATTATAATGTTTACATTAAGAGCTTATTGTGCTTAAAGCCATTCACTAATTAAAAAGATGGTTCTTTAAATTTTATCCATTTTGTTGAAATTACTATAATATTTTGCCTTTTTTTTATTAATAGCAACTGTAACTTATCAGTCTGTCGCTTTTATATGAATCCTTGGTGAATTCATAGTTATGGCATTGTTATTAGCTTTGTCGGGGGAATATATTACTCTGCGGTGTTTTGGGTTTGCACTTCGGTTGTTGTGTATAGACTATATCTGGAATAAATGTTACTATATTGTGTCAACTTGTATTATAATTATAAATTTATTATCTAATTACAGTTTAATGTAATAAGGCTGTCCAATTATCTTTATATATTCTTATTATAAACAAAACTGTTTTGTCAAACAAGCTTTTGTTTGGTAAAACTCATTTATTTATTACTTTTAAAGTGTTTAAATAAATATATAAATACTATAAATTAATAACTTGATATAAGATCGTAAATTTATTATTTTGGTAGTAAAACCTAATATAAATTCGGAAAACCAAATATAACTAAAGCTTAAAAACACATTTTTGTTAACAAAGGAGGATTTGCTAATTTTTTTTTTATGACCGGACAAATTTTACAGAACAAACAGTCATTCACTAGTGGGCGTAACATATAAGACAAAACGGCCGAGTGATGATCGCGTTGTTAAATTTAGCAATGGACTTAGCAATTGTTAAAAGTTAACAACGGTTTAGAATGTTTAACAAAACGTCATTGTCAGTGTTATTCAATGATTTTAGTAGGCAACCTGTGAAAATCTGACATTTTGTTAAACATTCTAAACCGTTGTTAACTTTTAACAATTGCTAAGTTAACAACGGTTTAGAATTTTTAACACAATGTCGGATTTTGATAGGTTGGCTACTAAAATCATTGCAGAACACTGACAATGACGTTTTGTTAAACATTCTAAACCGTTGTTAACTTTTAACAATTGCTAAGTCCATTGCTAAATTTAACAACGCGATCATCACTCGGCCGTATGCCTCACTAAGAAAAACACATTTTATCCATAGTCCTAACAGCCACAGATTAGCTTAAATTTCTATTTCAAACCAAAAATTATTGTATTAATTCTAATCTATGTAGTCTTTATGTATGATAAATCATACCCCGATTTAAATATTTTAACCATATTCGCGGTATCGCATTTTCCACAATTCTAAGCATTATTCATTTTATCTATAGGTTGACTCCCCTTTTGGAAGAGGGTTTTCTTTTCTTGCTCATCAAGAATTTTTATAATTTTGTGCGTATTTTTACGTCCTCTGTTCAATAAAATTAGCCAACATATTTTTTTTTCTTACCCAGTGACAAGCTGTTCTATATTTTAAAGGGCCGGAATCCAGTATGTAGCGCTCTGTCCAAATAAATATAGTATTTCCGACTAGATGGTGCCACCATGTACTCTGGTAGTAGTAAAGTAGACTTTTTTGCGACAACAAACATGATTGTGTTTTTGAGACATTAGTTTTGATAATATTTTGTGCCCCAATTCAAAATTAGTTAAAGATTCTGTGAAAGCGATAGTCCTGTAAAAGTGATTTCTGCATAACCTTGCTTTTGCTTTATTATTCAGGTTAAAGAGTGAATACTAGAAATACTTCAACAGGCATTTTAAGGGTATGCTTAGCGCAAGCGCGTCCGCCATGTTAAAAAGACAATATTAAAGTTTTAGGCACTTTTCATAAATATGGCTGGGCAACAAGCACTATTACCTCTAATATCAGTCCAATTAAATGAATAATTAATTGATGGTGCTTCATTTGTGCATCCTACCGTAGAAGCCCACAATTGTGTTTAGTTACGACGATGGTTGTAGTACCACGGTCGTCCTCAAGGAGGAAATAAAGCCGAACTAGTTGAGAGGTTAGAATAATAATAATTTCAAGTAGAACCATATTTCTCTTGTTAAGGTTATATGTAAAAGTAATTACAAAAAAGAAAAAAAATCTTTTCTACTTGCGTGCCCAAAGTACTTACTTTGCGCACGCAAATGAGTGCGCAAAGTTTAACTTTGCACACGGAAGCTCTTTGCAGCACGCATTTTCGTTCTGCATATTTTCCGTATTTATGGTCGTAATGTATTAATAACTTCTGGATGAAATAATATTAAAAAAAAGGGCTCTACATATTCTTTTATTGTGCTTTATTGAATTTTAAATACATTTGGCGTTTAGTAAATATCCCATATCAATTTTCTTTATTATCATTTTAATATTTTTCCATGCACCATGTATTTCATAAACACCATGCTAAACAATAAAAAATCAAGGAATTTTTCTTGTTGCTGCAGCAATCCAGTACAAACATTTTCTAATGTCACGGAAGCATCAAAAAATTTGGTAAAAAGTTTAAAATAAGTTACTAAGAATGGAGGAAGAATTGCCAGACGATGTTTTAAAAGCCGCAAGTTTGCTCCTGCCGGCAAAATCAAAAGATAAGTACGAGAAACAGTATAATTCATTTGAAACATGGTGTAAAGAAAAAGGCGTTAGAACTTTGAAAGAGGAGGTACTTTTAGCCTATTTTTTCAAATTAAGCAAGGAATTTAGCCCAAATACTTTATGGTCGAAATACTCCATGCTGAAAAGTGTTTTAAAGATCAAGAAAAATGTAGATATCGGCAAGTTTTATAAGTTAGCACCATTTATTAAGAAACAAAATATAGACTTTCGGCCAAAAAAGTCAAGAATTTTTTTAAAAGAAGAAATATCTACATTTATTAATGAAGCACCTGATGAAATATATCTTTTGATAAAAATTGCGACCATTTTCGGCCTGCAGACGAGAAGAACTCGCAAAAATGAAAACATCCGACATCGAGGACAAAGGCAACCTAGTTGTTGTTAAGATTCCAGACGCAAAAAACTATACCTCACGTACTTTCGTCCTGTCTGAAGAGATCAACGACGGAAAGTATTTGTTCTTATATCGGAAGTATACACCATTACGGTCACCGACAACACATCAACGGTTTTTCTTATATTTCAAAAGGGGAATTTGCACACAACAATGCGTTGGGATCAATACATTTGGGAAGGTGCCTTCTGAGATAGCAGCATTTTTAAAGTTGCCGAATCCAGAGCTATATACCGGCCACAGCTTCTGGCGATCTTCTGCAACCTTACTTGCAAATTCCGGAAAGCGGTTAGGCGATTGGAAATCGACAACGGTAGCCGAGGGATACATTGAGGAATCAACAGGTTACAAAAAGGGGTTAAGTAAAAAATTTTTAAAACTCTCAAGAAGCCAGATGAAATGTCCTGTTCCACAGACGCTGTTCAATCAACTAAAACACAAGATTTCGTCTTAAGATCGAGCAGCGAACCATCATCGACGTTCCTAAGAAATCATTTGAAACCAGCCATAAACCATCAACATGCAACTAATTGTACTTTTACCATTAATATTGTTAATAATAGTTAATAATAGTTTTTTTTTTGTATAATCAGTTAAAATAAAAATTTAATTCTTTACTTTGGATTTTTAATTTTTACTGAAATATTTGTATATTTCTAATAATCATATTCTTTAATAAAACGCTCGTAGAAAAAGTATTCGCAAGTAAAAAAAGTATTGATCCTAATACTTGCGCAAAGTGACTTTTCCGCACTTAAAGCTTATCCAAACTCCGCTTCACGTCGTTCGTCTAACTGCTTTGGCGTGCGGAAACGTATCACTTTGCGCACTTATTAGGAAAATTACTATATCTCGCGAGCTATTATATTTATAATTAATAAAATATATTACCTTATCACTAGTTTTTTTACACAACTGATGGAGTCTGGATATTCGGTTGTTGGACCAAATTCTCCTTTAAAATAAAGTGAACAAATATATGTGTGTTTATTAACAATAATAATTCCTTTGAGTCGATCATCACCTACACACCGCTTCACCCACAAATGACATTTAGCACATTTGGACAAATTTTTAGGTGCTATTGCTTACTTATTTTAGCAATATTTAAAACAGCAAAAAGGCGATAAATCGGTTAAAATCGTGGAAAAAATTACGGATTGATTTTTTTTATCCCTTCTAACTTCGGATTAAATATTACTCTCGTAAAATAAAAAAATAAACATAGGCTTTACTTTTAAATAAATTAAAACAATGCCTTAAATGTTTTAATGTCTGTTGGGACAATTAGCTTTTTTCCACATATAACAAAGCGATTATAGTATTAAATCTCCACTGTCCACTGTCAGCTTATACATATTTATACAGTCACAAATTAAAAATTTAAAAAGCGTTGGATGTTTTTGTTTAACTAAGCTTTCTCTTTTGGTAATGAGCACCATTTTGTTTTTCCAAAAGACACTAAGCTCTAAACAAGTACAGGGCAAAAATGTTTTTGCGATACACAATACTTATGTATCTCAGAAGTTTTATTTTTTTACATCCTCCATTTAAATTAAAATGGCGGGGAAGCTTATTGGTTTTTCATTTTTGTTTGCACTTGGCTGCTTTTAAAAAAGCTGGTATCCATACATTGTACCATTTTAAATATATCCTACTCAAATTTTGCGGTAAATACAGAATATTACCTAAGTAATCTAAAATAATTAAGGGGCTGATTGCAACAGGCCCTAAACGCAGTTACCAGATGGACGAGAAAGGAGGGACTAAACATAAACCCTTCTAAATCGGCCATAGTCGCCTTCATCAAAAGAAATCTAGAGGGCTTAGGACCTCTGACCCTACGAGGTGAAACAATTAAGATTGTGGGAGAGGTAAAATATTTGGGTATCATCCTGGACTCTAAACTTACCTGGAACCAACAGCTTCAGAAAATTAGAAAGAAAGCGGAGATGACTCTTATGTTAATCAGACGTGCTTATTGGAGAACATGGGGCCTTAAACCAAACATGGTTTATTGGTGGTAAGGCCTATGATATCATACGCATCACTGGTATGGTGGACAAAAATGCCACAAAGAACTGCTGTTACAGAACTGGCCAAGGTACAGAGACTGGCTTGCTTAGCTATAACAGGAGCAATTAAAACAACCCCAACAGCAGCCATGGATTGTCTCTTAGACCTTCCACCACCTAACCTCATAGTGATGGGAGACAAGAATGAGCAACAAAAACCAACTGGTGTCTACGCTAGTTTGGGACACAACATCATAAAAAGTCAGGTTGGCGGCAACATTCTGGACGAGAGGACAGACCAGATGATTCCCCAATACTCATTTACCAAAAACTTCGATGTAAAAATTCCAGATCGAAGTGAGTGGCAGCAAACCGATCTTCCCGGCACGGTTGGAGACATCATCTGGAATACGGATGGTTCCAAAACCGAGCAGGGAACTGGAGCGGGCGTGTACAGTGAAATGAGGAATTCACAATTCTCCATTCCACTAGGAACACACAGTTCTGTAATTCAAACGGAAATATATGCTTTACTGCACTGTGCAAAAAAATAACAGGAGGGCTTATAAAAATAAGCGGATCTGCAAAATAACAGACAGTCACGCGTCACTGGGGGCACTAGTAAACCCCAAGGTAACGTCCAAGCTGACATGGTAATGCCAAAAAGAACTGGAAGTCTTGGGAGAACGCAACGGAGTAACTCTCTTGTTGGTACCAGGACATTCGGGAATAGAAGGCAACGAAAAAGCGGATGAGCTAGCGAGACAGGGATCATCCACACCATACTTTGGACCAGAACCTGCCCTTGGAGTGACCAAAACCACAGCACGAGGGCAAACCAGGGAATGGATCCGAAACAAACACGGGGAATACTGGGAAAACCTCAGTAGAATTAGACATGGAAAAAGCTTCATAAGGGGCCAATCCAAAAAAAACGAAGGAAAAACTACTCAGACAAAGTAGGAAAAGACTTCGCATAACGGTAGGGTTGCCACTTTTCATTGTTTTTGTTTTCACTTGAAAAATTAACTTGTTACGTGTAGTTTTGTTGTAACACCGTATTAACGTTATAGATATGTTCGCGAAACCCATTTCTGTAAAATATCTGTTCAGCTTATCTATTTTGCCAATTACTAATATTTTATTCTTTACAAAAACAAATGACGTTCGCCGAAATCAAGGCCATTTGAGCAAATATTTGTTTTTTGAAATAAATGAGGTTATAAACTATTAAATTATAACATGTTATACATTGTTTAAATCAGAATAAAAAACACTATTTGGCTGGGAAAAATTCCAAAATGGCGTCCATATAAAAATAAAGTTGATGATGATTCAAACATCCGAAACGTATAAAATAAAATTGACTACTCCGGGCATTCTACAAAAAACTTGCTTTGAAGATGTTTTTACAGATTTGAAAAATTTTCGTTTAAAAAAATATGGCCGATTTTCGAAATGCATGTTTAGGTTTTTCAAAAATTATTAAAACCTGAATAGAAAAACCATGTAGTAAACGGGATTAGCTTACTAACATAACTGCTCAGAACTTTCCCCATTTAACCGATTTTCTATCTATCGTGGTTTTCAAGATCCCCATACATTTCCCACCAATTTGGGACACACTATAAAATGTCTGAATAATTTAAATATTAAAAAAAAATTCATTACAAAAAACCTTGTTTAAGCAAACTGAGAAATCACATGTAGGAGCTAAAATTTTTATTTTTAATTAAACTGACAGAAATAATAACAAGTCATTATGACCCCCTGCACGGTGATGTAAAGAATTCATTGGTGCTTGAAGTTCACTGTGGTGACGGCAGCTGTTACTGGCGTTTAAATTTTATTTGTGACCCGATTAAAACGTAATCAAATTAGTTTATGGTTAATATTTAAAAGAGGTTCCAGTAGATACTAATTATAGCTATTTAGCACCACACAAATAGCATAAATCAAACAAATAATATCTTGTTTAATTTATTAAAAGTTTATTTCAATATATTTTTTTTATTTTCATTTTAAGTTAAAGACGCACTGGTGATACCTATCATTTACATGCTCAATACATGACACTTGCTCTAATCAAATCTCAGAAATTGTTTAAAATTTCTATTTGTTTAATATTTTAACTTTTTTACTAATAAAAATTAAAGTAAGACATTTTACTAAATAGTTTGATGTAAGTTCTGGAACTATTATGTATGTTTTTTTAAGAGTTTTGCCCACATGACACTTTCCGGATTAGTTTTTTAAATTAAATAATTACCAAGTCTATATACCATAATTGGCATACATTTTTTTAAAGTGACACTTTTTAGATTATTTTGGCTGTTGTGCATTTTTTTAATATATGATTTTATTTTAAATCCATTTAAAAACTCCTTTGTTGCATGCCTATAATCCGCACCAGTGGTCATAGATGAGAATTTGCTTTAGCCATCTAAATAGCCTAATTTTATACAGATATTGTGAATAAAAGTACCGATTTATAGGAATAAAAATTGTTCGTTTTTATTACCTGGCCATGCCTAATATATCTTTTATAAGATTAAAATTATTATGTAAATTGTGTCTTATTGAATTATTTAATAGTATAGGAGCTAGCAACGTTTTTGAGAGAGAATTTTAGGTCAGCTGTTTTTTTGATATGTTGCCCTCCTTCCTTTTTACTGCGCATCCTATCTGTACAGGTAATAATCCAAGATTTTGAAAACATTTTAAGAAGCCCAATTTTCAATTTCTTATCTTTAGATAGGTTTACCAAACATATTTTTTTATTGCCAGAAACTTTTATCATTGCTAACTAAAGAACGGCAAAGTTAAGGTAGTTTTATCACGAGAGCACTTTCTTAGGATTTTTTTGAAATTTATACTGATTATTATTTAAATAATACTGCATTGGTTGGTGCAGAATAAAAATTATAAACAATACACTTCCGGAGATATTTAGTTGCAAAGATAGCGTTTTTGAGACTCTTATATATTGTACTATACGGGATGACGAAGATATTACTTACATATATAATTTTAACTCTCTAACTTAATTTACGATGTTTATGAAAAACTAAACTTAAAATAAACAACCACTAAGGATTTTTTAAAAATTAGTCTCGGTGATATTTTTAAAACAGTTTTTAAAATATTAATTAATAAATATTGACAAGTTGATCTCATTGAACTCGTGGAAGAAATACACAAACAACAACGCATGTATTTAACCCACGAATAAGAGAGCTGTGAGATTATTATAAATGTTTATTAAACTTAAATAAAATAAATTTAAATATATATATATATATATATATATATATATATATATATATATATATATATATATATATATATATATATATATATATATATATTAATATATATATATATATATATATATATATATATATATATATATATATATATATATATATTAATATATATATATATATATATATATATATATATATATAAATATATAAACCTGATCAGCACTGTAAAAGTGAAGTGCAATATCAATAGTGAATAAACAATTTTAAAGCTTAAAAAGCAAGTATAAAAAGTGTGTTTTAAATTTAAAAAAAGTACTTGGAGTTTTGTAGTTTTTAGAATCGAACTCAGGACCTTCGTGTTGCTGGGCAAACATGATACGTTTAGCTATCGAAGCACCGTACCTAAGTAAGCAAAAAAATCATATTAATTTGCAGTCTATTTATGAATCATAACTAATAAGTTTGTCGTTCTTATGAAAGGTTCAGCAAGCGAATTAACATCTGGCAAATTAATTTTAGGTTTTTGTATACTCAAATAACATAATATTAAAATTACAGACACACTAAAATAGTTTAAAATTTTTATGAAATAAATCGCATCTGGCATATAATTAGCATTGATAAAAGTGTCTGGCAATAAAAAAAATGCTTTGTAAACCTATCTAAATACAAGAAATTAAAAATTAGGCTTCTTAAAATATTTTCAAAATCTTGGATTATTACCTGTACAGGTAGGATGCGCACTAATAAACGCAACCGCTACAGCCAGCCAGATTGCCCAGGGTCTATCCAAAAAAGAAAGGAGGACAACATATCAAAAAATCAACCGACCTGAAATTCTTGTTTTCCCGACGTTGCTAGCTCCTGGACCATAAAATTAACCTAACTTTGCAATAATTTAACTGATTTTTATTTATTATAATATCTATATGGCTTTATTTTTTTTAATTTAACTTTTTTAAGCTTATAATAATTGGCTTGTAACAAATAAGTTATGTTTTTTTCTAAACATTGTTTTTAATATAGGAAAATGAAAATATCACTACAGTATTTTTATTTTACTATTAGAGTTTTTTTAAAAAGGGTTTATTTAAATTATTATTTCGGTTTTATCAAAAAAAAAAAAAAAAACTAACGTTCATAACAACATCCTGTGTCACCCGGTATATTTCTTCTTAAATTTTATTAAAACTCGTTTATTCTAATAATTTATGTTTAATATTATTTTTATATATTTTATAGGTGATCTTAAAAATTTTAATTCGCAAGATTATTATACTTTGAGACCAAAACTAAAGCAGTGTCATCTTGGACAGTACAGAACAAGGTTTTTTCTTTGATACATTGACCTGCCACAACAATTTATGCCATACCGATAGGTTGTCAATTATTAAAAAAATTAACCTTATCTATTTAAATTTAAAACAAAATTATTTGGCTTTTCTTCAGAACAAAGATATTTATATAATATTTATAATATTTATGATAATTAATTTTCTTATATATTATTATTGAAGAGCTAGTCTGCTCTTGCAATAATATTAACAAAAAACATGAAAATATATTTAAAAAAAAGAATTTTTTATAAAATAAATTTGTTTTTGAGTACTATAATAAAATAAGTATTGTTAAAAAATTATATACAAATAGAAATTAAACTTACTTGAAAACATTGGCACCTCGTTATAAGATGTATATTTTATTTAAAACTTATTGGTTATCATCGGACCAGTGTAGCACATAAATTATTTTATTATATTACGCAAAACAGAATAGAAACTATAAACAGACAATTTTCATAGTTTTTATTCTGTTTTAAGTAATATAATAAAATAATTTATGTGCTACACTTGACCGATAATAACCAATAAGTTTGAAACAACATATATATCTTATAACGGATTGCCAATGTTTTCAAGTAAGTTTATTTTCTATTTATATATAATTCCATAAAAATTATTTTTTTTTTATAGTACTTAAAAACAAATTAATTTTATAAAAAATTAAATCTTTTTAATATATTTTCATGTTTTTTGTTACTATTATTGCAAGAGCAGACTAACTCTTCAATAATAATATATAATAAAAAGTATAATTTTTAAATAAATTATATAAATATCTTTGTTTGGAGAAAAGCCACATAATTTTCTTTTAAATTGATATTCCCAGAAACAAAATAAACTATGAATAACCATCCTTTTCGTTATAAAATTACGTTTTTATTAATTTAACTCCCTGTATAATTTAGAATAAAGCAAACTAGATAGCACAAATTTTTCTTTTAGTCTTTAAATACAGGGAATGTTTCTTTTTTAGGATTATTATCGTCCCGTTTTCTTTATCTAAGTGTAAATTCAACAAATAAAATACAATGTCTAGGAAAAACAGAATTTATTGCCTTATTTTTGTTCTACTTTACTTTTACTTGCGAATAAATCTTTGAGTTTTTGCATTATTTTCACTTACGCTTCATTTACAGCCAAGTTTACACTCAACAAGTGCACTTTAGAATGAATAACTGTATTTTCTTGGCTTCTTAACATTTTTGGCTTTATAAAAGTTGGAAATGTGGTAAAGATGCCTACTTAGAAAAGTGCAGGGTTGTCGGTATTTTTATTAAAAACATCACAATGTAAAGGGTTGGTGCTAAACAACCTAAGATATTTTGATTTTCAGTAGGTCATAGATTTTAAGAACATTTCCAAAACGTTATAGTCTAAGATTTAAATCTAAATCGACCTTCACCGGGCTGATAATAAAAAAAATAAAATCAATTTAGTATATTAAAAAATGTATAAAACATGGGTTTGCTAAAAACATCATAAACAGGCTATTTTTAAATATTAATTAAAAAATGTAAACTTTTTTGTCTTTATCACGAAAACTTTCAAGGTTAGCAAAAAACATACAAGTCCTTCTTTGCTAAAAATATTAAAAGTTACAACTTTACTTTTATAAGTTTTTTTGTATTTTTTATAGTTTTTGAGATTCAAAATCCTAACCTCAAATTTTCTTCAAGGTTATCCAAAATGTCACGGGAGGTTTAGGGGGTATTTGGGGAAGGAGCAGTTACTCCAGGGGTACCTGTCAGGCTCCTTTTTGCTATAGGTCGCACCGTTTGCGAAATAAGTCACGTAACTTGCTTTTAACTTCCACCTGGAACCTTTAATTTTTTATTGGTTGGTTGAGCTATATTCACCATTTAAATCAGATCAAACCGCGTTTGCCGCCAACGCACCAGTACTGCGTAACTGCGCTCCAAAGTCTCGTGTTCTTCAGATGACCTTTATATTTTTTATACGTATTTTCGAGACTATATTTCATTGGGTCCAAAAGGACCAAGGTTTATATGGGTTGCCATTTTTAAGGCCCTTTGATGCACTGTTTGCATTTAAAGTTTTCAAAAGCGATTTGGACCGCTTTCCCCTAACTCCCTGTAGAAACTTTAAATGTTAAGGAGCCCCGACCTCCTTTTAACATTTTTTGAAGACCGCGTTTCGATATCTTTCTTGGTATGAGTGCTATCCTCGATTTACTTTTTTTCCCCTACCTACCTTAAAAATTTTAAGTCTCCATCTCAATGGGAAGTGGGTCAAAAGATCGCTAGACGCGAACCACAACTAACCACAACGACAAATTTTAATTAAAAATCATTTTTTAAATAATAAATAAAAAAACCTGCTCAGTATTTTTTTTAAACTTGATTGTGGCTGTATGCACGCAAGAATATAGGAAATGAAGAAACTTTATATTTTGCGCAAAATTCAATTTTGCACGAAATACAAAGTTTCTTTATTTCCAGGATTTTCTTAGCAAACCCATTTTTCGTACATTTTCTAATATACTGAATTTATTTTCAAAAACCTTTTATTCTATTATTAGCGGTGAAGGTCAATATAGAATCGGATCTTCTACTATTAACAAATTATTTGTACAGAAAGGCCAAATGAGCAAGCTTTACACTTTTTCTAAATGGTACTTAAATGTTTTTAATACCACCCATTACATTCCGTATACTGTGTTTTGAAAAAAAACTCGTTTCGCTATTAAAAAAAAAATAATCGGAAACTAAAAATATAAATTCTACCAAAAAGGCGCTTCAGTGCTGTGACGTCAGCAGTCCCAAAAATGTCATAATGCCAATAATATTTGTAATACATAGGACCTTTTAAAAATTGTTACAGGGTTAACAATCCCTTTCTATTTTAAGTTATAAAAAAGATAAAACAATATCATCTGTTTATTGACCTAAATTGAACATATCTTTTTAAAGTGTATATTTGTACAAAGTAAATACATTCTGACAGGCGAAATTATCTTATTTAATTTAAATAAATTACGGAATTGATTATTTTTATGTAAAAAGTATACGACTGGTACAGGTAGTATGCTAATAAACTTAGATATTATTCGTAATACTCACTAAAGATTGTTGTTACAAAACCGCCAAACCCAAACATAGACATAGTATACAGGGTGATTTATGAGGAAATGTTAATACTTCAGGTACATAGTCAGGGTCCAAAAATAAACATAAAAGTCTATACAAATATGTGTCCGCAAGGCCTTTGTTTCCGAAATACAGGGTGTTAAAGTTTTTATTTAATTTTTTTTATTTTTTAAATAAAATCTATAATAATGTAAATATTGGTGTAAAAATTGGTATCCGGGGGTTTTTTGGTATGACGGTTTTAAACTTAATCGTGGTACGGCTTTACTTGAAAGGGACCTCCCCAGTTTTTAATATTTTAAACAATTACAACTTTTTGGTTCAGCCCTGTATTACATTTTTTAGGAAAAAAACAGATAATTTTTTTGTTATTTTTTTGAAAAAGGTATCAGCAAAAGTTGATAGGAACAACCGTTTTGAGATTTTGGTTTAAAAAAATTCCCCATGTTTTATAATAGCAAAAAAATAAAAAAATAACACAAAATGTATAATTAAACAATATGTATTTTAATTTTAAATAACATTTTTCTAAATTATGTTCAAAAACCCTAAGCTAGGTTTTAAATTTTCATAAAATACAAAAAAGTGTCATGCATGTACATTAACACCCTGTATTTGGGAAACGTAGGCCTTGCGGACCCATATTTGTATAGACTTTTATGTTTATTTTTGGACCCTTACTACGTACATGAAGTATTGACATTTCACCATGAATCACTATATGTATGTATATTTTTAAAAATTGAAAACGCAAAGATTTAATATTTTCAATAAAATGCAGGGTGTTCCATTAAAACAAAATATTTCCGATATTTCCATTTTTTTGATTGTCAGTTGTTTTTTTAAATATAATATCTAAAATTGTTATAAAACATACTAAAACTTTTGTATAATTTACATTTTTGTATTTCTTTGAATAATCTTGTGTTCCGGATTTAAATTTTAAAATAAAAAATACTCCTCTGAGACTTCGTAAGTGGATTCATTTTAGCGTAACCTAAAATTTTTTTAAATTCTAAAATTTTAATAATTGGTCGTTTTTAATGTGTCATGCGTCAAACATGTCTATTTAACGACGTACAGGCAATTTAAAGACTAATCCCTTCCTATTTTACTCTACCTATACGATTGTATAATGCAAACATTGCAAAATATGTCAATTTACAAAAATATTGGGTCATTTAGCCTGCCCTACACCCTGAATATATAAAATTTATGATGTTATGATATTTATTAACAACCGGCTAATTTTTGCACTGTTGTTGGATAAATAATAGTAATAGTATATTACATAACAAGTGTGGTAATAGATTTTGGCACGCAAATAAAGTTGCAAAACAAGCCAAAGGCGAGTTTTGCATTCACTTCAGTGCGCTAAAACCGTTATATATACTATTTTATCTACAACCATCAGGTTTTTTTTGATAATAATTTTTCTTTGACGGGTTTTTCTATTTTACACTAGAAATTGATTACTCAGTTACCTCAATCGGTGTGAGCCATTGTCAAAATGACACCCCGGAAAAGCCATTTCAATCGGCAGTCGTAAATATAGGAAATGTAAGCAACTCGACTATTATGTTTTTTAAATTTTAGGTATATTATCTGTATGTTAAAGGAATTTACGTGAGGAGTAATATTGTGACACGATGTTTAAATAAACGGTTTTGAAAGTCCTTTGTACAAATGATCCTGCACTAGTGGTAAAGGAACAGTTACCACACTAGTGCGGTAATGACACTTACCCACTTAAAATAGTGTTTGTAACTTTAGTTACCGCACGTTGAAAAATAAAATAATATAATATACCGGCCTATGAAAAATTTAAAAATTTGGTTTGGCCACCTTGACGCTCATCACAATCGCCCAAATTTTAAAATTTTCCCCAAAAAAAAAAAGTTGTAGGTTACAAAAAAAAGAACCCCTCACAAAGTTTCAAAAAAGTGTTTTTTATTGCAAAAGTTTTCTAAAAAAGCAATAATGCAGTCAAAATTAAATTATTCAAAATTGAAAGATATAGTTTTACATAGCATCGTATATAAAAATTATTAAAGTTGGGATTTATTAATAATTAACGCGGTGTTGGGTGCTGCTGAGAATGCGGTTTTAATCCTCTCACCACGGAGAATCTAGAACTGTAAAAGAAATTTGTTTTTCGAGTTGTTTGAATTGTACAATGAATATAAATTTGTAAATAATAAACGTTGACGTTACCTTTCAAAATTTGACATTTTCTTTTAACATAGTGCCTTTAAAATGGTCTTTGCCCCTAGTCTTTAAAGAAAATTTTTAAGGCATCTAGATAGTGTTGAAATTGAATTTTCACACGTGAAAAAAAAAAAGGTATTCGTCCCCTTATTTTTATATTTAACTAAGCATATTTTAAGCACCCTGAAATTTTTGTTAACTTACTGTCATGGCCCCGAAAGTCGCGTGAATTCCGTCTTCCCACCTACTTTTTACCAAAGTTACCAGATTTTCGGGAGAAAATAATCATCACCCTTGTTTTTATTCCTAATTTTTGGTAATTTATTTCAATATATTTAATAATTATTTTACCCAATATCCGCAATTTAAAAACATAGAGCAAATCCAGTTTATATTGTATAAATTAAATGTAATTAATCATTATTTTTAATAAATATTTAAAAAATTTTTTTACCCTTATAAAATTTAAAAATAGTATATTATTGTGGAAAAATGAAAGTTAAATTAAATATATGTATAATTTTTTAAAGTAATTTATAACATAATTAATTTCTGTGATTAAAATATTTAGTTGTATAAAAAAACCAGTTTCACTTAGTGCAGACATTCACCCCATTCATTTAAACATAATTCTTTTATAAAATTTTAATTAAGTGTGTTAAACTAATAAAGAATAATAAAATTGTTTAAATATTAAATGGTATCCTTTTAAAAAATTTTTTAATATTATAGCATATTTAATAAGAAAGAAAGTAAAATAAACAGAAATTATATATTTTATTATTAAATGAAGATAATTGTATTACCTTTGCTTAATATTATAGTCCTTTAAAAACTACGGTAAAAGGTCGGAAAACGCTGGACTGACGAGACCACTTGCCCCTTATGTATTTTTGGGGCGCTGATTACGAAAAGGGGGGGTTAGAACTTGCAGCAATGATCGGAACACCCCTAAAATTTCAAAAAACGCCATTAATAAAGGGGTGGGTTTTGGAAAAAAATTGACATTTCCCAAACTAAGCCTTCTTATAATTTTTTTGGGCCCGCTGATTTTGAAAATCGGGGTGTTGAGACAAAAAAATTTGTGTTCACCCCCATGCAGAAACCCCCCTTCCCAAAGGGGGTGGGTTTTGTTGAAAAATAAAATATAAAATTCAAAATCTAAAAATGGAATATATTTTTATTAATATATATGAAATATCACAAGTATAAAACTTTTTAAAAAATATCATTCATTTGGGATTCAAATCTAGTCTTGGTATTTTGCATGCAAGTAATTTCTTCATCTCGTCAAATTCTGTTGTTGTTTCCCCCAATTAATTTGGGAATTTCTCTGTGAATCGCAAAAATCACTCGTATCCCTTTGATTTCCAGTTTTCTGAATCAATATTTCTGGCTCAAGCTCCAACTCCATTTCCTCCTTAATGTCTTCGTCTTCATCAAAGTCTTGGATAGTCGACGTTTTCGCTATTCTCGCAGTCTCTGCCTTTACATCCTTTGCGGAATTGGGTGCAACGAATAAACTTTTCTAAAAGAACATCTCTTCGTACATCCCTTTTTTCAACTGCATGTAAACTTTTGTATAAATTTATCAGGTAATAATGGTTTTGAAGTAAAAATTGGCACGGTTTTTTTGGCTGATTTCCAATTCGTCAGTTGGATTCAATCTATTTAAACGCCAATTCTGACACTGAAGATAACCCTTTTTCATGTTTTTTCCCATTCTCAGGTCTTTTTGGTGGAAAATCTTTTAATATTAATATCATTCTTCAAATTCGAATAACATTTAATTGCATTAAAATTATTTACGGAACTCTTTTGCATACACGAACATATGCGAAACGTCAATTTTTACCAAAACTCACACCTTGGGAGGGGTGTTTCTCGCATGTGGGATGTGTAACACAAATTTTTTTAGTCTCGACACCCCGATTTTCAAAATCAGCGACTTAAAAACCTATAAGATCCTTAGTTTGCGAAATGTCATTTTTTCCAAAACCCACTCCTATTTGGGGGCGTTTTTTGCAATTTTTTGGGGGATTTCGACCATTGCTACAGTTGTACCCCCATCTTTAAACGCCTCAAAATACACAAGGGACAAGTGGTCTCGTCAAATTTTGGGGTTTCCCGACTTTTTACCGTTGTTTTTTAATGGACTACTAAGGTAATTTTGCAAAAAAAAAAAAATCAATTAATATAAAACTTCTTATTTCTGAAAAAAAGTAAATGTACCAGTCACAACAAATAAATATGTTATAAAGGACATTAGGTTAAAAATTAAAAAAGAAAAGATCTCAGAGCTACTAAAATTTTCATAGCAAAATGGTGACAATCCAGAAATTATTCAATTTTCACCTAAATTTTTATAATTAAAATTTTTTTTCTAAAGGGCGAGATTGCAACATTTTGAATTTTTCTGTTTTTTTATTTTCTTTTTAGGCAATCTTTAGTTGTAGTTGTGGTTAGTTGTGGTTAGTTATTGGTTAGTTTGGTGGATGGGTTTTGACACTAGGTTTGTATAAATTTGGGTCAAAAAACTCGTTTTTCTGCAATACAATTCTAATAGCGCGGAAAACTTGCGCATAGTTATTATAAAGAAAAAAATATTTAATTTTTTTTAAATTAAATCGCGCAAAAGGGTTAAAGTTTCAAAAAAATTTTAAATACCCTTTAAAATTTTAAAAATATACAAAAATTCACCCAAAAATTTTTTGGTTTTAATAGTGAAAAATGTTTTCAGAGTGTCCTTAATGCATAAAAATTTGGACTCATTTGTTTAACTGGTCGCGCAAAGGCTAAAATTGCGGGTTGTATCGTAAAAAAACGATATTTCATGTTTCGACGACTTTTAAACATGTCCCAAAACTCATAAAAAAGAAAACCATTTAAAATAGTTTTCTTAATCCAGAAAAAATACTTTTAGATCTGTTATTCCGTAACTGTATTCGCGCAAAGGTCATTTTGTATAAGTTAAGCCATACAATCCCGTAAAAAACGCGGTTTTCATATCTGTTGAGTGTTTATTTAACACACCAAGGTTTTTAATAAGATAACGGGGATTTACAAAAGTTTATTAGCCAAACATATCTATTGCAGCTCTCAGCTGATTTCAAATTTAATCTGTGCTGAAATGACCCAGGACTCACGGCGAGGACGTGGCTGCAAGGCGAGTCCCACCTCCACCCTACCCAACCAACCAGGGTGAATTTTATTTCAATATTGAACTATTTCTTTGTACAATGCATGTGTTCATTGTAGGCAAAAGGCTATTTACATAGGAGCTCCTTTGAATTCAGACTTTGAATTAAATAGATGGGCATCAGCTGTCTTAATTTAAAGTAGCTCTGATATAACCATCTCGATTTTCATGCCCGCACACTTTTCTGCTGCCTCTGTAACCAATTTTAAACACCTCTCAACTGACTGGGTGTGGCATGGTAATTTGAGGTAGTTAAACCCTGATAAAGATTTGTCTTTCAATAAAGGAGCAAAGTGTTCAGTTGGCTTCTTGGACAGTATTGGCGGCGGTGTTAACTTGCAAATTGACCAATCAATTAGTTCGGTATAGTCGTTTGCACCAAAATTTATTGAAGGTATTTTAAAGTGTCTTACATATCCTTCAGCTGATGGCTCATTTCTGGATTTAATGAGCAAATCATTGATCCATTAATTCAAAGGAACGCATTCTTCTGCCACCCGAAAATATGATGTTGGCCATGATAATAGATAAGAGACTACACATAAGAGAACTTGACTACAGGAGGATCATTAAATCGAGAAATGAGCCATCAGCTGAAGGATATGTAAGAGACTTCAAAGTACCTTCAATAAATTTTAGTGCAAACGACTATACCGAAATAATTGATTGGTCAATCTGCAAGTTAACACCGCCGCCACTACTGTCCAAGATGCCACTTGAACCTTCTTTTTATTGAAACACAAAGCTCTACCAGGGCTTAACTACCTCAAATTTCCATGCCACACCTAGTCAGTTGAGAGGTGTGTAAAATTGGTTACAGAAGCAGCAGAAAAAGTGTGCGGGCATGAAAATCGAGATGGTTATATCAGAGCTACTTTAAAATCAAGACAGCTGATGCCCACATTTAATTCAAAGTCTGAATTCAAAGGAGCTTCTATGTAAATAACCTTTTGCCCACAACGAACACATGCATGTACAAAGTAAATAGTTACTGTAAATATTGTAAATAAAATTCACCCTGGTTGGTTGGTTGGGTAGTGTGGAGGTGGGACTCGCCAGCACAGATTAAATGTTGAAATGAGCTGAGAGCTGTAATAGGATATGTTTGGCTAATAAAATTTTTGTAAATCACTTGTTAGAGTCTAATTAAAAACCTTAGTTTTGTAAATAAACACTCATCAGATATGGAAAACGGCGTTTTTACGGGACTTATGGCTTAACTATCTTAATTGACCTTTGGAATACAGTCGGAAAAGAGTATTTTTTGATTGGGAAAACTATTTTAAATGGTTTTACAGTATTACAAATTAAAATAAAACATTCATGGGTTTTGGCACATGTTTAAAAGTCGTCGAAAATCATAGAAATATTGTTTTTTACGATACAACCCGCAACTTTAGGCCTTTTGGCGAATTCAGTTAAACAAAATAGAATTGTATGCATTAACACTCTGAAAAACATTTTTTCACTATTAAACAAAAAAATATTTTTGGGTAATTTTTTTTTTTTGGAATTTCTGAGTATTTTTGAAATTTTGCGGATTCAAATTTTGAAAAAAAAAAAATATTTTTTTCTTTATAATGACGCCTATGCGCAAGTTTTCGCGCTATTAGAATTGTATTGCAGAAAAAACGCGTTTTTCGATCTACCCTATTGTATACCCTGAGACCAGGACCGAAGCCGGCCCATTTTAAAAGTATACAACAGTATTAAACTTATGTAAAATATTTTCGTTTTTACTTTCTCCTTTTAAAAGTCAATTATACTTCACAGACTTATTTATTGACTGAACGCTCTGAATCTGTAATCTAATTAAATGACATTCACTTAAAAAGTTGGGTATATTTTATACTTTTTTTCACCTAAGACATTCTGCACTATAGTTAATACGAGTGTAAAATCTTATAGGAGTAAAATATTCATTTAAGTTAATTTTTAAATTTTCTTTAAAAGCATATTGCACAAAATTTGTTATTTTCTTTAAATAATTTGGTTTACAACCTGTTACTATATTATTTTTTCAATTTTTTTTCCACCAAAATAATTACCAATATATAATAATTATAACTCACCTTACATGTTTTTTGTAAGTAAATACTTGTTTTATTTAGTTTTTTAAACCAAATTTAGCTCATTATGATTTTTCCAAACTTTGAGGCATTTTCCTTTTAACATCATGTTAAATTTATCAGAAATAATTGGCCCTTTTCAGCAAAATACTAAGCATATTTTATACAGACACATTTTTTCATAAATAGTAGGGATGTTGCGGATGCGGATGCGGATGCCGATCTTGTTTTTTACAGAATGCTCGTGGGTAAACACAAAATCAAAGAAAAAAATTATACTTGTTTTAATTTTTCGGGAGTAATAAAAACCATTATCACTTACAACTTTGGGTCTTAAACTGATACAGGCTACTTGTAACAGTGTGTAGAGTACCAGGATATACAAGACACAAGCGTAAAAAAGAAAACCAATAGTTTGGCTTAAACTGCCTCAGCAGCGCGCATTTTGGCACAAGACATTTGTGAATTTCTAGAGGAATACCACGATACAGGCTCAAAGAACACAATGGGATTAATAAAAGAAATTAATATACCAAAAGCACTTATGTAAAATAAGGGCCGAAATATTGATCCTAAATTAGACCAAGTTTTTTACTGATCTTTTTGTAAAATACTTGCCGAGTCAAACAAAAACTTGATGTTATTTTAGATCTTAGTACTTAAAGAGATTTTTAAATAGGAACTTGGTCCTTGTTTTACATAAGTGCTTTTGGTATGATATTTACCGTACGCCTATAACTTGTACAAACTATCAAAATTAAGAATATCTGCTAACCAATGTAAATACCAAATTTGGTTAATTTGGATTTATTTATTGTTATCATTTTTTAAATATTGTTTTATCTTTTAAGATTTTTGTATATTCACCCTTTGTCATTTTAATTTTTATATAATACCTTTAGTATATTTTAATTTTCTAATATTCGTCTAAAAAGCGCTTTTTAACTCAAATACTTACTTAATACTTAATACTTAAAAATAATTTCTAAAATAATAAAGCCGAAAAGTAAAGATGGCAACAATTTTTAAATAATTGGCATTATTTACTTGTCTTCTCCGTAAAAAGGAGTTGTGACACTAAACAACTTGTTTTGGTACGTTTTCGTTGGGAGTACTCGCCTTTAAATTTGCTAGAAAATGGGACCACTTTGGTCCAGGTCTCAGGGTATAGCGAGCTGAGCCTGCTCAGCCCTATTGACCCCTATGAACTTCCAGATCGCCTGCACAAAAAAAAAATACCCCTAAAAAACCCAAAAATCAAGAAAACTTATCTACAATCTAATTAGATTTACATACTAGTTATATAGAGCTATGATTAAGCCAAACATTGGTTGCTATAAAGTAAATTTTACAGATATTTAAAATTTTGTTTTAACCTCCTTTTAAACCTTTTTATTTTCTTATAACGATCACTTATTCTTTCATTTACGATATTATTTGATAAAAACTTAACTCACATTAAGGTTTTTAGGCACGTCCCAAACTGGTCCTAATTGGAAAATTGGGAAACTTATTGTTTTAGTCGTAGACGGTTTAAGGATAATAGCGAATTTGCCAAAGCAAATGGAACATCCGAAACTTCGAAACAATAATAATAAAGACCACCGGCCTATTACTTTTCAATTGATTCATTTCAATGGTGTTTCAGAATTGTTTCTTGTTGCGTGTGAGGCTTTTATAAGTCGCCATCAAAACTTTTAGATATAAACATTATGTTAGGTGAAATATTTATCAAAAGTTTTTAAATGGCAATTTATTATCCGGGCAAATGAGCCCGAAAAATAGAGGTACCCTTGCATAAATTTCCAAATAGATAAAAATTTGTATAAACGTTAGGGATACCACTATAATGAAATTGCAAAAAGTCCCTATCGATCCCATGTGTGCAAAAAATTTTATACAAGGTCAAAGTTTGCGAAATGGGTTTTTTGAAGTTTTTAGCGAAACGGTTAGTTTCTTAATAAAAATAGCTTAAACAAAAATTGTAGATCATTTAATTGTCTACAAAAATTGTTTTTACACTTTTTCCTCTAAAATTCACCATTTCTGAGAAAAAGCGATTCTAAAATTTACTAATGTTTTATTACCTATACAATGCATGGCTTCGCTGCCTATATACAGGGTGTCCTATATTCGTATGTTTTACGGGGTTTCTCGCTTATGAGTGAAGTTACAAAGATGCGGTTTTCGCGACACCGTGCTACTTTTTTGTCAAACGAAAGATGCCGCAAACAGATTTGTCCTAGCCCCCTTAGTTTCTTCGCTACAGGGTGATTTTAAAAAGTTGTATTTTCGGTTACCCCTCGTATCTCAGGTATCTGATAACTTATCGAAAAGATAAAAACGGGCCCTTATGGAACTTTTTACGCAGAATACAGTGGTGTACTTGAAATTTTTCTCGGATTTACTTTCTTTGAGATATTAGCCAAAGTTGCACTTTTTTAAATGGAATTTTTTTCGTCATATTATTTGCCACACTGAGAGCTTTCTAAAAATATAATATAGTCGAAACTTATTTTTATAAACAGCATAAAAACATGCAATTATTTACTTTTTAACATTGGCGGCTTTGGTTTAAATTAATGAGAGTCAAATTAATCAACGTCAAATGCCTTCTCGCACCAAAAAAAGAATCTAGTAATATAAACATTTATTAACAAAACAACCTAATGAATAAAAATAACAATTTTACGCAAGAATGGTTCTTAGCCTTAAAAGACAAACCCTTTAAATACTAATTTTATAAATACTGTTCGAATTGGTGATCATGATGTCTTATGCATTGTTGGCATAGTTGTTAAAGCATTTTCAAATATGAAAGAGCGGGCTCGCAACTCTCTAAAGGCATTTTCCGTGGCCTCTCTTAATTCCTCAATTGTTTCATACCTCCACGAGTATATTTTACCTTCTAAATATCCCCACAAAAATAATCTAAAACTGAGAGGTCCGGAGACCGTGGTGGCCATCGAATAGGTCCGTGCGTGCATATTGAATTAGATTGTTTTGTATTTTACGAAATATGCGCCTATCAGGTCTTCTTTCAGGATATCTATATAGAAATCAAGAAAAAAGTCAAATTTAAAAAAAATATTATTCGTTCTTCTAACGTACCTATTTAGATAAAGCCCCCATTTGCATAATATGAAACATCTATTCATATCAAATCTTTTCAAAATGTTCAAAATTTTGGTTTTGTGCCATATTTTTAGATAAATGATTACGATAATCTAGGAACTAGCATTAAAAAATTCAATAGCAATCATTTGACGTTGATTAATTTGACTGTCATTAATTTAAACCAAAGCCGCCTATGTTAAAAAGTAAATAATTGCATGTTTTCATGCTGTTTATAAAAAAAGTTTCGATTATATTATATTTTTAAAAGCTCTCAGTGTGGCAAATAATATGACGAAAAATATACGGGGTGTTCCATTTAAAAAGTGCAACTTTGGCTAATATCTCAAAGAAAGTAAATCCGAGAAAATTTCAAGTACGCCACTATATTCTGCGTAAAAGTTTATAAGGGTCCGTTTTTATCTTTTCGATGAGTTATCAGGTACCTGATATACGAGGTAACCGAAAATACAACTTTTTAAAATCACCCTCTAGCGAAGAAACTAAGGGGGCTTGGACAAATCTGTTTGCGGCATCTTTCGTTTGACAAAAAAGTAGCTCGGTGTCGCGAAAACCGCATCTTTGTAACTTCACTCATAAGCGAGAAATCCCGTAAAACACACGAAAATAGGACACCCTGTACATCATCGGGGGTAAAACAACAGCTTTTAAGTTATTTGAGAAACAAAACCTAATTACATCTGCTAAAGTTTTTAAAGATATTAACTCTACTAAAAAAATATATATTTACACAAGAAATGCGGTTTCTTTTACAGTATATGAATACTAACCACAACTAACCGTTTTGCTAAAAAATCCAAAAAAAAATCATTTTCGCGAACTTTGACCTAGTATAAATTTTTTTGCACACAAGAAATTGATGGGGACTTTTTACAATTCCATTGTAATAGTAGCCCTATCGTTTAGGAAAATTTTCAGCTTTTTGGCAATTGATGCAAGGGTGAATGTCTATTTTGACCGGATAATTATACATCAAGTACGAAAATTATGAATTTGAACTTTTATAAACCCACATTTCAAAAATAATTAAATCTTAAATTAAATTTTATATCTTATTCTCACATTTTGAAAAAATGGTTAAATACATTAATTATGTACGAATGGTGACTTGAAATATTTTACCACGAGGTGGTTGGAAAAATTTCTACCAAAAATTTCTTTACAGCAAAGTATAAATTTATTAATATATCTAAAATAAATACTACATATGACAAGAAAACAAATATTTGTTGTTTTATTTAATATTTAATTATTACTATCCTTAACAATCGTGCACAATATTGCCTATTAACATATACATAAAAGACTGCATTGCAAATCTACGCATACTTTTAGAAAAAAGGACCATGCACACTTTAAATGGTTTTTGGCGACCAGTGAAATTAAACCAAATTTTAATATGTTTTTAGGGACATTAAAGGCAACAATTTTTATCATTGTACTAAAACTCTAAACCTACAGAGTAAGCCGCTAGAGCTAGTATAATTTGTGTCTTGCTAATTTAACAAAAAATAATGGTTTGCTAAGTAATAACTGTATTTAAATACTAAATAATACTAAAACTTTTCATATTTACTGTGTATATTAACTTATTTTACTTATAAAGTGCTCTTGGGTAAAAAAAATACAGGGTAAATGAGAAAACGAATTGTTTAACGCCATATGAAAAATATTAATAGGTATTCTAATATAAGTAATCTGTAATATTACTGTTGAGAAATAACAAATTAAGCCAAAATAACTGTACACCTTTACGGATTTTAAATATTCTCTTAACCACAAATTATACAGGGTACCGCAAAAATAATACAGATAAATTAAATTATACCTATTTTAAAAGAACTTTTAACTTAATAAATAGAAATAAATTGAAGCAATTTGACTATTTTAATAAATTGTTGTGGTTAGTAAAAAACAAAAAATAAGAGTTTAAGATAAAACAAAATTATTTTAAAAAGATGGCACTATTTATTTTAGCATGGGAAGTAACTTAAAAATCAAATATATGCCCGAAGATAAACAGAAAACATAACTGTTTATGTTTATCAAATTCTCGACATAGTAGAACGGTCACCAAGGCCAGTGAATCAGTATATATACGAGATTCTGTAAAATAGTATTATTTTAAAAATGAAAAATTTTATAATATTTCATAAATAAATGTATTGGGACGTCATTATAGAGATAATCATTAATTGTATGTCGTTATTTACACAATTCTTAATATTTCGAAAACTGTAACACCTATGGAAAAATGTTATATAACCAAAAATTAAGACTATTAAATTTTTCTTTTAAAGTTTAACAAAAATGTTTGATTGAAGAAATATTAAAGTAAAAATGTCGAGTTATAACTTAATAGTCTTAAAAATTTGTGTTTTTTTTATTATAACTTGAAAAGTATTGGATTTATACAAAAAAGAAATAAATTTCGTATGGCTTTAATAGTTTTTGAGATATTGAAATTTAAATCAAAATTAATAATATTTTAAAAACTAGAGGAGATAAAAAGTAACATACACATTTTTGATAAAATAAATAATAAAGGAGATATAAACAAAAAGTAGATTTTGATTAAAAATTTCATTCCAAAATGGTAAAAAAATTATATATTCTTTTAATAATCTGATTTTTGTATTTTTTTGTTTAAACTGTTTTTTTATTACCTAATATCAAAAATATAATGTAATAAAAATATTATTAGAACCGAAGAGGTCCCATTTTCCAAAAAGTAGTAAGGCGACTATCCCAAAGAAAACATACTGAAACATTAATCCGCCACAAATATATAGAACATATTTATTATTTTTTGACTTACCCTTTAACACTTTGTAAGTTAAACAAGTTAATATACAGGAAAAAAATGTAGAAGTTTTGTATTATTTACTCTTTAAATGCAGGTAATACTTACCAAACCATTATTTTTTAAACAAGCAAGACACAAATTATACCTAGCTCTAGCGACTCACCCTGTAGGTTTAGAGTTTTAGTGCAATAATAAAAATAGCTTTTTTTGAGGTCCTTGATAATATATTTAAATTTGGTTAATTTTTACCGGTTGCCAAAAACACATTAAAAGTGTGCATGTTCCTTTAAAAGAATGTGATTCTGCAAAATGTAATTCTGTTTAAAATTATTTATCATTTTACGTACTAAATATTAATAAGCTAATATGCCGTTATATTAAATATATTCTTTTTATATCTTTTTTAGTTGGTCTGTTTCGTTTAAAATAAAAATCACCTTTGTGCATATAGATGTTTCAAAATGTGTTTATTTCCTAAATATTCATTAAATTTACCCGAGCTCCATCTTTCCCAAGCACGATAAAAACCTTTTTCGCTACGTTGAAAAAGTTTTTACAAATGGCAGTTATTTCCTTTGTGACGAAATGGCGTTCACAAGGCTAAAGAAAGTAATAAATGTCAGTTCCGGCGCTGCAAAATTAATAAATCTTAGGAGGAATAAAACGAATAGTATTAATTTTCATGAAGGAAAAATAGGTTGCGAAAATGCATTTTCTATCGCTTAAGCTGGATAAGAACAAGATAAAGCTAATTATTATTAGAACGTCACAAATATTTTAATTGTTATTTATGGTATAAGTGTTAAAAGTAGAGGTACAAATGTGAAAGTTTGCAGAATGAGCGAAGCGAGTTCTGCAACTCACATAAGTCCCTTAAAACGTACTTTTAACCTAAATATTATACAATATTTTTACTACAAACGCAATAATGCATTTCAAAGTTAATAATTCAAAAATTGAAAGACATAGTTTTACATAGCATCGTATATAAAAATTATTTGGGTTGGCATTTATTAATGAATTCTAACAACCGTTGTAGATGCTGGTTGGTTACGGCATGTTTACTTCAAATCTTATACGCCGTGACAGTTTTAGCTCGTTTTAGTTTTTACTTAAAATCAATTTAAAATGGAAGAAAATTTAGGGAAAAGTATTGGTTGCATCGATCCATTTAAGAGATAGATAAAGCGGCCAGTAGAGAATCGCTGAATTTACTGCCTAGGAAATCTCGTATACAATATAATATTGCCTACAATATTTTAATGTGTGGAAAATAAATTTTCAAAAATATATTTTTTGCGTATTTCGAGAAAAAAACGAAGATTTGGAAGCATCATCGTTATGGTTGACTTATTCAGTTATCAAAGCTATGCTACGCATAAAGAATGACGTGGATATCAGTAAATTTTTTAAGCTTATCGCCTATTTAAAACGCCAAGGAGAGGGATACCAGCCCAAAAAATCACAGAATCGGAGCAAAGCGCAAATTGACCAGTTTCTGAACTGTGCACCCGATGATGAATACCTTCTGATGAAAGTAATTACCATTTTGGGAATTTTTGGTGCCTGTCTTTTTCAATCAATTTCTCACATCATCACCAGGGGGCAAATATTGGGTAATATTACCAACATAGGGGAAATATTTATTGGACGTCAAAATTCATGGCTCCTTAGAAAACTTCAGTTTTAATTTCTATATTTCTGACGGACGTAAATTTTTATTTTTTAAATTTGTGATTTAAGTAAAAAAAAATATTATTTGTGCTTAAAACGACAAGCCAGAAGTGAAAACTTCACCAAGACGAAAGTCCCCAGTAATCTTATACAATCTATTATTCGCTTTTTCACTTAAATAAAGGTTGAGCTACTACTATTCAAAGCTCTCTTAGATTATACCATTCTTACCTGATTATGGGCTTGACAAATCACGTATTTCTTTATTTTTCTTGATTTTTTTATTATATATTTGGTCTCGGCTTTATAAAATGGCCATATATTCTTAAACTCTGTTCCAATCGTCGGAATATGTCCTACAATGGTTGCTGTCTTTCCGGAGAGCGACAAAATATAAATTTTGCGCCATTTCTTTGTTTTTTCCACTTTCAATATAAACTGATGTCATATCAAACTAATTTGTAAAAATAAAATTGACGTTAAATGTAAATAACAACTAGAATGTCAACAGAGTTTCATTTCTAGGATATTAGCTTTTGTTTCATAGCTTACTCTGGTTTAAAGTAATAAACTTTCAATAAATTGTATAAAAACCAATATTATTTATGGTGTGTTATATTTAAAAAGAAAATTTTGTATGCTATCTTTTTGGATTAAAATATACCATCTACCCATTAAAAGAAATGAGGTTAGGTCTGATAACTTTTTTACCTGACCGTAAACTTATATGGAAAACGGCAGATTATTTAACAACAATTATAAAGACACTTTGTTTAAAACATTTTTCTGTATTTCTTTTAATCAAAAAAATATAGTAGTATCTCATAGGCATTGAGCTTCGTAACAAAAAACTTAGATCAGGGACTCTACACACTAGGCATTTTTTACGATTTAAGTAAAGCTTTTGATGTAATTGACAATAAAATTCTACAGGAAAAGCTTTATAATATAATATATAACAGATAGGCAACAATATTTCCAGCTTACTGCCAGAAACGGTAAATGCGAAAACTTTGTTTATAAGTGTTACACTCTTTCTCTAGGATGGAATATTGTCTCCACTTTTTTTAAATATTTTGTTATGATCTTTCGGAACATCTAAACAAAAACAGCGATGAGCATGTCTCTTAGTTTGCAGATGATACTTCTATTGTAGTTAGAGATCGCACATATACAGGGCAGTTAAAAAAGGAAATAGAGTATCAAAAGAGTTTTTTATGTGGTGCCAAGAAAATGGGATCTTACTAAATGCGAATAAGTCAGTTGTTATCCAATTTAAAAGTAGTAACAAATAAGACAAAAACCCACAGAGTTCACTAATAAAACCCAATAAAAATTTTATTAAAAACGAGGAAAATACAAAATTTCTTGGTCTAAACAACTGACAACTAACAAATAGATTGGGAACATCGTAAATATTTAGGAAAACAGGTAGATAAACATGTAGTACTCCTGTACATAAATGCGTGTGCCCAGAACAGACTAGCATATGGGATCACTGCTTGGGGCTCTTCGTCAGGAATAAATAGATTGCTGGTTCTTCAAAAGCGTATGTTGAAGTCTTTGGATAGAGTCGCCTTCCTGGAGCATGCTGCTCCTCTATTTAAAAAGTATAAGGTTATGACCGTAAATTTACTTAATTTCTATAAACTTTTATTTTTTTATAAACAATACCAACACTATTTTCCCACAAATTCTCAGTTTAATGTTGGAATGCAAACGAGGTACCTCTGCATTCTTAGTGTTATGAGACATAACAATGCATTTTTTGAAAAAAGTTCATTGTATATAAATGTTAAGGCATTTAACAGGCTACCTTAGAGAATAAAATCTAGAGTAGAATTTAAAATGTTGAAGTCAGTTATTAAAGATATATTTTTTGAAAACCCCTTGTATTCTCATTTGGATTACTTTAATCAAAAATTAATATAAGTAACTATGCTTGCAAGTTTTAATTTTTCTATGGAAGATTTTTGAGTATCTTTGTCTTTTGTTGGTGTAATAATTTGTACGATATACTTACGTTGTTTATTTTAATTCGTAATTTTATCTTGTGGGTAATTAAATAAGTGTTTTTAAATATTTATTGTTATTAGGTTTAGTTTTATATTTAACGCATGATTTGTTCCCAAATAGGGAACCTATGTAATAAAGAATAAAAATAAATAAATAAAAAAGTAAATAAATAAAAAAAATAGTTAATTTATTTTCGGGATAATCTATAATAGTGTTAAAAATTAGACACCCTGTACATAGTTAAAATATAACACATATGTAGGCATTTAGGCTTAAATATTCGATTTAATGTCAAAGTTGTTTGACATAGAGCCCCATGATTTATAGCGGTAAGGCCCTATAACCAACTCAATAGATAAATCAAAATACGATTAATTAGTCGTGATTGCTGTGTCCCGCTTTTGCAATATAATTGCGACTACGTGTCTCCATGATTTTTTGCAACAAAAAAGGGGCGCTTTAAGATTTATGCGCCATTGCGGGCCGAGTCGCTGGAGCGGATAAACTCTATCGCTGGCTTGGCGTTTTAAGGGCAATTTTCTAACTAAATTCGCTTGTCATAGGTGAATTGGATGAAATTTCATTTCGCGTTTTACTAAACGAACCAAATTTGATAGTCGTTCGATGGTCGTTTAAATAATTGCGCCATTTCCATTTAACAATACCCAAAATATGATTTATGTCATTGGTATGTAATGGAAAATCCATCTACAATTTAGCTTATTACGAGGGACTCCATAAAACTGTTCTATCAATTTATAAATTAGTAACACAGAAGTGACAAATAAATTTTTATTTCGGTATAATGACAGTTTAAATATATTATTTTGGTGTTTTAAATTTTGCTTTCTCTTTTTAAAGCTCTTATTTTATTTACTTTACTAATTTTAATATCGGGCTTTATTTTGTTTCTATTTTTAATTTTAAACAGATTTTTTGTTCCTTCTGTTCTTTTCCAATCTGATTTTTGTATTATTTTATAGATCTTTTTATGTGCCTTTTTAATGGTCTTTTTTTAATAAGTTATAAGTTCTTTTAAACATGTGTGTAATTTTTACAGTTTTTAAATTATTCTCTTTAATATTATTTTGGTTCTTATTTATTTTTAAGATTATATCTTGTTTTATAAAACCAATTAAATTTAATAGTCGCTTTACCATTAAACTAATTAGATGAATGTCTATTTTTTTAAATATTACAAAAAAAATATAATTTTTAACTTTAAAAGAAATAGCCATTCTAAGTTTTACCAAAGATAATACTACTACGGATAGATGGTTCATTTAAATGGGGCGTTCTGAATCAGTTCGGAGATATCAATGCTTCCGTAAATTCGAATAAAATTAAGTCGGTAACCCCTGCCCCAGCGAAACGAGGTACGAAACCGTGTGCGACGTTGCCAATGTCTGTCGCTCGTATCTTATTCGGAATACGAAGTAGCGAAAGCGGGCGGCTAAACGGGTTGTGTATTTTCTAGTCGCGATTCATCACGCCAATAGTAAAGGCCTGCCGGCAACACTGTTTAACTTTCGTTCAAGGATTGAAATGCATTGCGCGAAAATCTCTCGATGGACATCGGCTCGCGTTAGCCAAAGTCCATTAGGGGTATCAAAAATATAGCATTGAATGGTTTATCTTATCCGTAGTAGTATTATCTTTGGTTTTACTTAGTTAAGTTTTTTATTCAATTACAAAACAAATAAGAAATTGCTAAAAATCTTGTATGAAGAAACAAAGTTTTGCATAATTTCTTCTTGCTATGTTTCCCAATTTTATTCCTTTTTTTATTTTATCCCCTTTTGTTTTAATTTACCCTTATTTCTCGTTTCTTATCTTTTAAATACCCCTTTCAATAATTTTAAGGATATTTTTATTTTAGTTTTTAAATCTTATTTTATGTAGGTTCTATAGAATTTATGAACGTTAAAGAAGTTAAAATAAATGGTTGATTGTTGGTTTAGTAAAAAAAATTTGCAGCCATTAAACAAATTTAAATAAATAGTTAACGTTTAATCTAATAACACATTTTAAGGTTTTGGTTTTTTATTATCAATAATTTTATTTATCTTATTAAAGGTTAACAAAAACTATGTCTTAGGTTTGCTTTTTTGTCTGGTCTCATTTTCGCATTTTCTGTCTTATATTTTTTTAAATCATGGGTTGGAATAATAATAAAAAATTGGTACAAATAAACTTAATAATGTATAGATTAATATATTAATAAAAAATAATGTATACAAATATACATCAAAATTTTGTTTATTCTTAAAAAATATATTTAGTTTTTTACATAAATTTTATGACATACAATTTTTTAAATTTGGCAAAAGATAAAACAACAAAAATAGTTTAATAGCGTATGAATTTTAAGGTGGAATACACTGATTATTGTTTTATTAAAGAAATTGTTTAAAATGCCTTATGTCCTTACAGCGGTATGTGTAAGAAAAAATTGGGCAAGTTCGGATCTGTAAGTAAAGCTAGCAATGACATACGTATTTAAAGAGGAAGGAGACTAGGTGTATTAGTTAGTAAACATTTAGAATGTTTACCACTTAACATAATAAAGCGTATTAACCAGGAACATTAGAGAAATAAGGATCTAATATTTTAATCTGAAAAATGCCTTTAAAAATTTAAATAAAGTTTATCTTTCAACCAAGAGTTACCTTATACATCGACCCCATGACCCAAGTGTTAACGACCCTGGACGGCTTTATCTACTCAAACAGGTTTTTTGCTAACTTTTTCCTGCAGAACCATTTAATAACTACCTACTAAAGCTCAACAAAAACAAAATCTTTCAAACATTAAAGTAATATGCAATATAATAACTTCCGTATAGTCACTACCGGTAGAGGTTGAACCGATATAACACCAAACAATCAAGGCCATCACTCGGGCTCCATCCTGCCCCCGCCCAGTTATGCTGGTCGGTATTCTCTCTTCCAAGACCTAAAAAGGTAGGTAAATGGAAAAGCGCAAAAAATACTCTGTTGTTATTGTACATATTTTAAAATAAGGCTCTTTTAAATGGTTAAAAATTAAATGAACGGCTTTGCTTTACCGTTAAAGCGCTCGTGTTCGAGTCCCGATCCTTCCGTTTACTTTTTTATGTTGTCAAACATATATTAATTTTTTTAAATATAGGTATTAATAAAATAAATATTAAATATTTTTATTTTATTTATAAAAAAGATACATTTTAATATTATTTTTTACCCAATCTTACACCGGTTGCAGGTGCCATTTTTTCTTTAGGGTGCGCCTGAAAAAAGGGTTTAACGAAGCACTTTTGTTGTAAAACCACTATTTATTATACTCTAATTTCAAGGGCTAAATATACCTCCGTTCTACGTAATGATTAGTTTGCGGAGTATATACCTCTCCCCGCCGACCAACCAACCAACCAAAAGGTTTACACCTATTCTTCATTTTCTCTTGCACTTGTGTTTGCACGGCCAAGCGGCTTGGTTTGGACCAATATTTAGATTGTTTGTAAAACTGTTTGAAATAGGTTAAATGAAAATTTTTATCACATCAACAAACTTTTACTGATGGTTTACCTTTTAAGCTATATTTACTGGGCTCTTGTTATAACTTTTAATTTATTATTTTCTTTTACTTTTTTTAATAACAAATGTTGTAAAACTAAGCAACTGTATTAGATATTACATATTACAAGCATGGTTCAAGCCAAACCTTTAAGCAAGTATGTGCTAAAGGCGCAATCAGCCTTCAGTCCTTTTCTCTTGCTCTGCATCAGCCCAATCATCACCTGCCTTCAGTAGGTATATGCTCGAAGAGCTAACCTAACAATCATTAAATTTTGGCGACATACCGCGTTAAACATTGTTAGGACAGTTAACATACCGGCTTATTTTCGCGAGAAGCGGTAACGTAGGGGAAGGTGTTCTGACGTCAGTATTTACGTCATTACTTTGTACCCACAGGAGGAGAGTTAATAATGGTTATGTCAAGTTTCAATTTAAAATAATGGAGAATTCGCGGCTTTTCTATTGTTTTAGTTCTGTGATGTTTTTTTTGCTATGGTTTAACAACTATTTATATTGAAGATTTTTTTGGTTTATTAGTTAATTTCCAAATGGATGAATTAATGCAATTGTATTTAAATTATTAAGGAAAAATTTACTTGTTATAGTTGACTTGGAAACAGCTAATATCTTATTAAATGAAAAATTTGGTTTATATATTATTTTTTCGACTTATTTCTTAACTCTCCAAAGACCTTACATTTAAATTTAAACTTAAAAGTGTATTAAACGATTAGTATGTAAGTTGACATACGTAAACCGTTTCGTTTTTGCGAGGATAGGCGGGTTAAACCAGGTTAGAATGGTGGGGGAAAGAACTGCTATCAACCAGTAGTTAAAAACGGTAAGTCGCGAAAATATCCTTTATCTTACGATCTGCCGCAGTGTCACATAGGTGTATTCTTAGTATATCAGCTTTACGACTATTGCCGAAGTCCGTTGTAATTCATAACACCAGGCTGTACCGGAAAACACGTGGTAGGCGCTCAACCAATTGAATTCGGTCAGTATGCCCGCTTTAGCTGTAAGGAAGTGTATTGGTCTAAAGTTAATTTGGAAATTGTCTCAATATTTTTTTTCACCAAAGTTATTAATTTTTTTAAGTTAACTATGGGTAATTTTTTTCTAATATATTAACGTTATTATTAACCTAATAGTTTTTTATTTAGGCCTACTATTAATAATTTTTTATTATATTTTTACTGCCATAATAAAACAAGAAAAATATTTGTAGAACTAGCCGACAAACAAAAGAGAAAAATCCTTTTTTTATTTACAAAAAGAAACGATTTGGAATAACGGTTTTCTTATCGTTTTATTGTGGTCTTACAGTATCAGTAAACTTAATGAAATTATCTTTTTAACGAATGGAGAGCTTTTCTTTAATGGCTTCTTCCAGACAATGATATAATTACAAAAACTGCTCTGTTACCCTAATGTTTATTCTAGTGGCTAGATATAAATTAGGGTTTATATCTTAAGCAATCCTACTTTAAAGTTATTATAAAAAAATAATTTAACTGCCAATAAAATATTTAATTTTGAAATAAATCATAGGACAAGAACTATAAAGTATTATTTAATAAAAGTAAATATAATTAAAGGGCGTTACGGGATGTTTGTAATTTGACTTTGAAAGGAAATGGTTGTATTCTTATACAGGGTGTCCCAGAGTATGTGGGCAATCTTTTGGAATCTAATAGAAAACCTAAAAATATTATGACAAGTTCCCATAATTTTTTTTCTTCGAACCTTCCCTACGGAGATACAGGTACATACCGGAAAACCCCTGGAAGTCGTTTTTTTAATAACTTTAAAATACTGGGAAAGTAATTTATTTTTAATATGTTGATTACTAGAT
The DNA here is from genome assembly GCA_019359885.1 of Listronotus oregonensis. Classification (NCBI taxonomy): domain Eukaryota; kingdom Metazoa; phylum Arthropoda; class Insecta; order Coleoptera; family Curculionidae; genus Listronotus; species Listronotus oregonensis. The sequence goes on from JAHBCN010004603.1 coordinate 56,831, forward strand.
AAGTCTTCTTAAAACCCCATTAATATAGATTTATTTAGTTTGCCGGGGGACGGACTACTCTGACACAATATTTTTTTTTTAAACACCCTGTATGATAAAGGTCAACAATAATATTTTTATAAAAGCTTTAACCTTAAACTAATATTCTTGATTGACATTGATAAAATCAACTGTTTACGAGAAAATAAATTATTATATATATATATATATATAGATATATATATATATATATATATATATATATATATATATATATATATATATATATATATATATATATATATATATATATATATATATATATATATATATATATATATATATATATATATATATATATATATATATATATATATATATATATATATATATATATATATATTTTTTCCCCAAATTCCCCTTCGGAAAAAATACTCAGTTCGCAAATGATCAAAGCCAAATGATCAATTGCCGAACATAGCCTTTTTTGGTATCTGTTTAAACTGGTTTACACATTTTGCGAACGAGTTATCCGGGTTGCTCAAATCCGAATAAATATATTTCGGCAGATTATCCCCCTGGTCGCTCGAACATGAAAAATATATATATGTTGTGGCAAACCCCGTTCTGGTCCCCCAAAAACAGATTTTGTGCGTGTTTCAAAATAAAAGCCGCTTTGCTTACCAGAACTAACCATGACCGACTGAACTTAGGGCTTTTGAATTTGTCTTAATTATTTAAAATTATAAACAAAATTTTAACAACGTTTGGAAAAAACCCGGGGAAAAATATAATTACATTTTTTTAAAAAAATTTTAACTTCTATATATCAAAAATTGTTAAAATTTTGTTAATAACTACCTAGTCCGTCATGGTTAGTTCTGGTAAGCAAAGCGGTTTTTTTTTTAAACAAAGTTCTGGTCTACCTTAAACGGCCAAAAAGCAACATTGAAATTTTTTTTTTATGTTTCTTATTGGCATTTGAACAACTCGGGGACTCAGTTCCCAAATGTTAAATCAGTTTAAACACCTACCGAAATAGGAACTATATTCGGCAATCGATCATTGGCTTTGATCATTTCGCGAACTGAGTATTTTTTTTGGGCCCAAAGGGGGGAAATTTGGCATATGATCTAACAAAAATATATATATATATATATATATATATATATATATATATATATATATATATATATATATATATATATATATATATATATATATATATATATATATATATATATATATATATATATATATATATATATATATATATATATATATATATATAACTAACTCACCCTCAATAAGGGGGTAGATAAAACAACAAAGGCTTTTTTTTTGGGAAAATTTTTCCCGGAAAAAAATTATTAATAAATTTCTCATTAGTACACAATATCAATATAAAACATCATGCAGACCATCACAACCTTTTTATCTTCTTATATAAGTAACTCAAATAACACTAATATCAAAAATTTAAATGAAAATAACCCAAAAAAACCCGTTTTTCTTTACCATATATTAAAAAAAATAACAGATAAATTAAAATAACATTTTTAAACAATCAGATATAAAGATGCGAAAAGACAACTCAAAACTGTTTCTCAAATTTATTCAAAAGAAATCTCCCCTGACAGATGGGAAAAAGGGTTTGGCTTTTTTAAAAAATACCATGTAAAAATTGTAACAAGTCATATGTTGGACAGACATCTAGAAATTTAAAAAAATCACTTAAAAAGTGTTTCAGGCGGGATTCATTCATGTGCTTTAGCGGAACATGTCTTGGTTGATGATCACCAAATTGACTGGGATCTCTGAGATCTTAGAAAATGTCAATTCATATCATAAAAGACTTTTCCAAAAAGGTCCATATAAATCTGGAATCAACGTTCTCAATAAGAAAAGTGACATCTCAGATCTTAGCACGGTTTACAGTTATCTATTACGGTTAAAAAAAAAGAAAAATATCGTAGCTTAATTGACTCCCCAGCTCCTGACGAATAATTCTTTCTAAAATTCTCAATAATTTTTTTCCTTGACGTTTGGGAGACGGTGTTTCCTCCCTTTTTTCCTTTCTGTAGTCATTTTCATACCTATTTTCTTCTAAAATTAAAAGTTTTATAAGAAAGTCAAACCACTAAAAAAAAAAAGACAGGAAGTGCTAGGTGTTTCACCTTTTTCCCCCGTCTTGGCATATTTTAAAATAATTTCTTAAAAATAAAAATTAAAAAAGCATAAATAAATTTACTCAGTCAGGTATTATTGGAAACAGTTCCGATTATTATAAAACCCCGCGCTGTAGAAATAACAAGATATGTCTCTTTTTTTCCCTTCATTAATCTCGCATCCTCTCTAATTGAATTTTTTGGGAATGTCGGTGATCCATTCAGATAGTTTTTCATTCGATCACGTCTGTCGAACTTTTAACCGCGTTTTTCCCCGTTCTCATTTTTTTCCCTTTTCAAGTTTTAAATAAATTTTTTTCCCCCTTAAAATGTAGTTTTTAAAATACATATGGAGATAAATCTTGATTATCCGCATGGATATTTTTTTTCCCCAAAAACAACCCACTTTGGTGAGTTCAATCTTTGAAAGGGTTTTTTTGGTTAGTTTTTTAATTGTAAAAAACTTTTTTTTATTATCCTGGGGAAAGGGGGAAAATAATAAACTCTCGAAACGACAAAACAAAAAGGGGGTTTATTACTAAATCCAGGCCACCAACCCTTTTTTTAATAATTTAAAAAAAACTGCCCCCCACTCTCTGGTTCCGATATTTTTTTTAACTAGTCAGTCCGACTACTCCCCCTTTTTTTTATATATATATATATATATATATATATATATATATATATATATATATATATATATATATATATATATAATATATATATATATATATATATATATATATATATATATATATATATATATATATATATATATATATATATATATATATATATATTTTTTTTTTTATTATTATCCCCAAAAAAAAGGTTTTTTTTTAAATCTCCAAAAAATTTCAGGTTTGGGTTAATATTTTAAATTTTTTACCACTTAAGACACTCACGAGACGTTGGTACTTAGGCTTTATGCCTTTGTAGACTGTCCTAGAATAATAATATTTCTTCAAAACAACCTTATGCACGTATTTATTTTAACTTTTGGGGGGATTTAAAAAAAGCTAAAATCTGCAATTAGAAAATTGGGCCCCTAAATTGATATAGAACTAGGTGCAACATTTTTAAAAAATACTAAGATATAAAAACAAACGTAAAACAAAAAAAAGGGTTTGGGTTTTAAAAAAAACGCGCATTGCCACAAAAAAATTTTTAACCCCCAAAAAACCCCACACAGTTTTAAAAACAAAAAAAAAAACCATTTTTTTAAAAAGATAATAATAAAAAAATAGCTGTTTTCCAAATAAAATAATTAATAACATAATTAGGTGTAATGTAAATATGTTCTATAGTTTTTTTGGGGGATCCATGTTTTAGTTTGTTTTTTTTTTGGGGTTTCCCGCCTTTTTTTTTTTTGGAAAAAAAAGGGCCCTCTTGGTTTTCCGGGGCCCCCGGGTATGCAGGCTGACCCCCTCCCCCCCCAATTTTCCCCTATGAACTTCAGATCGCCTTATTTTTATTACATTCACAAGGGATCTTTTTAAAAGACATTTTTTGTGTTTTCGTTTATATTTAAAAATTTTTTTTGTTGCCCCGGTCTAAAAAGGGGTTTTGTGTTTTTTAAAATAGTGCGAATATTAAATTTTGTTACCTATTCGTTGAATTTTATTTGATAAGCCAGGAAAAAATGGTAAAAATAGATTTGTAACAGGTCTATTTTGATTTTGTCTTAAATTTTTGGGTTTTCAAATTTTTAAAAAATTTATTTATAAAATCAAAAAAGGGTAATTATTTTGAACTAAAATATCTTTTAAAAAAATTTTTTTTTTATTTTCTTTGTTTTTTTTCAGAACAAACTATTTTAGTTTTATCAAAAAAATTTTTTTAACTCCTTTCTTTACCATTATTGGGTGATTGAAGTTAAAATTTAAGTATCTGTTGGTATGTGTAGGTTTTTTTTGTAAATTTTGGTTTAAATTTTTTACATCTTTTTTTTTTTAAAAAAAAAGGAAGTTTGTTTTTTTTTTTTTTCAAAAAATGAAATTAATAGTGGGTTCTTGTGTATTTATGTGTGTTAAAAAATTATTTAGAAATTTTTTTGTCATGTTGGTAAATAGAAAAAATGTAAATTTTATATCCCCACCAAACAAAAAGGGTTTTTAATTATGATTTTGAACAAAATTGGATTCAAAATTTTCCAAAAAATATTACTTAAAATGGCGAAAAAAGGTGAACCCATGGCCATGCCAAAAGTTTGTTTGTTAAAGTCAGTGTTATATTGGAAATATGTTTTTTTTAAACGAAAGTTAATAATTAAAAAATAGAATTTATGTTTAGTTTGGTTCTTTCGTCAAGGTGGGCATCATTTTTTTAAATTTTTTTCTAACAATATTTAATGTTTTATCGACAGGAACATTTGTGGGAAAAAATTTTTGTAATGTGTTAAATATTCTCACTTCTTAGCGCATTGATCTGATAAGCTCTATATATTCTTTAGGTATCTCATTTTTCCCCCCCATAATCCCCCAACCTAGGATATCCTACACATGTTTAATCGGGAGGGGGGAAAAAAGGCGGTTTTTTGGGGCCATGTCTGGGGTTTTTTCCCTTTAAAATTGCTGTTTTTTTAATAATCTTACGGTTTCAAAAAACTTATGGTTCACTTTCTTTCGGAATTTTTCTTGGGGTTTTTTTTTTAAAAACGTTTTTTTTTAAATTCTAGTCCAAAAAAATATTTGTTTTTTTCATCCTTTTTAATAAAACTTCTGGCTCTCTTCAATAAAATTTTTAAATTATCTTTGTTTGTTGTCTTGTTTCTTTTTTTAAGATTTTAATTTTGCGTTTTATTATATAACTTTTTTTTTTCCCCCTAATTTTTCCAACTTTCCATTTCTTTCCGATTTATTTATTTTCCTTTATTTGGTTTTTTTTCCTTTTTTAAAATCTTTTTTTTTTACATTCTTCAGTTTTTTTTTTTTCTCCCCCTTTTGCACATATTTTTTTTTTTCTCTATGACTTTTTTAAAAACCTGTTTCGCCTTCAACACCAAATGTTTTGAACACCTTGTAAAAAAGGAAAAAAAAGTTACATAATTAACTAAAATTTTCATTAGAAAAAAAATTTAAATAATACAGTATGTAACAAAATTTTGCAAAATGTGTGACCCCATCTTACTAAAAGCTTAACAATGATAGAAAAGATGGTAAAACAAAGGGAAAATTTTTGAAATTTTCTAATAAACAAAATAAATTTTTTTATATTTTTCAATTTTTATAAAACCAAAATAAATTTGTAAAAAATGTAACTTTAT
>JAHBCN010004604.1:0-62311 GCA_019359885.1 Listronotus oregonensis
AAGAAAAGGGCATATGCGAACTATAAGGGCTAACTCCAAGTATAGCAAATTAAAAAGGAAATAGAATAATATTAAATTTAAACTCCTATTTGTGCAAGTAGGATAAATACCTGCCTTAGATAATATTATTGCTAAATAAGCAAAACAATTTAAAAAAATCATAACACGGTCAAGAATGTTTTAAAAAAGCATTAAACATTATTTAGGTAAAAATAATAATAAGCCGTGATGCTAACAAAATGGTGTTCTAAATATAAACACAAGTTTTAAATGTATACACAACTACAATAGCGAAATGGGAATTCAAGATTCGGAGTTAAAAGTTCAAGTACGATTAGAATCCGGGTTTGGGCTACCCCATGTTTGGGTACGCCCCGACAAAATTAATTGGATAAGCAACGTGTTGCAAGAAGTAAATTAATCCTATAGTTTACCGGTGCCATATTTCTTAAGCATTATAGTGCCCTATATGGTAAAAGTTATATTTAAGTGTTCCATAGTATAGTGCCCCGTAAAATAACATGTTACAAATGGCAGAGTCATAGTATACATGGCCCCCAGGTTTAAAAAACTCGGTATACTTTGTCAGAAGATTATCAAATCAAGTAAAAAGCACTACGATAACCTTTAAATTCAAATTATAAGTTTTTAAGAATGTATCATAAAAAAGTTTTGATTTTGTTTTTTGGAATTTCAAAATTTTTAGCATGTACTAAAAAAACGATACCAATGTAAATGAAAAATGTTTTATTTTTTAGTTAAATTTTGTTATTATATATCTTACCACGCGAAAAAAAAGTTGAAATTGGGCAGCTATAAATAACTTAATATATACTTTAAAAATACAGGGTTATTTATTTTTAAGTAAACAGGGCTTTATTTTTAAACTTCCCTGTACTTTTTTAAAAACCGAATATAGCTAATTGGTGTATTTTTTTCCGTAGAATTTAATAATCTAATCAGAAAAAACATTTGAAACAAAAACAAAAGAGTTACAGCACGAGTGACGTATTTTTTAAATGAAATACCCCGTATATTTGTATATCAATAGATAGAGATTTTTACCAGGAATTCGGTGATATAGGGATTGCTGGGTTTATTTCCTGCGGTTTTGCTGCAATTGTTTAAAAACTGCATTATACTATAAAGATAGTTTCACCTGAAAAATCCTGGCTGCCACAGGTCACAGGTGCTTATTTGTCAACGTCAAGAATTTTAAAAATATGTTTATTACTTTTTGGAATAGTTTTATAATGAGGTTTTCATCAGAAAAACGGCTTCAAATTATAACTTTCTATTATAAATGTGGAGAAAACGCCAGGGAAACACAACGAAGATATGTTGCAAATTTCCACCGAAATATATCAGTAAAAACTAAAGGTCTTATTCGAAGAAACAAAATCGTTACATGTTAGAAAAAGAACACCAATGAAGAAAGAAACCGGGATCGAGCTATTCTAAATTATTTTGCTTTGTATCCCATGACGTCAATTACTGACGCAGTTAGAGACTTGAGGTATGGCCCTGCAAGAAGAAGAGTAGCCTATGGGACGGTTCAGAGAACACTGAAATATTTTAAGTATCTTGCATATCACTTTCTCTCAGTGCAGCATTTAACACGTGAACAAAAGGAACTTCGCTTTCAATTTGTTTCCCAAATTTTAATACATGAACAAGATAACAATCCTACCCTGCTTAAAACTATTCTTTGGACGGATGAAGCTACGTTCGCTACATCAGGAATGTTTAACCGACGCAATATGCACAGCTGGGCAAGATAAAATCCCAGGAAATTTCAATAGATTAAATACCAAGGAAGGTCTTTTTTCATGTCTGGTGTGGTATGCTTAATACCAGATATCTCAATCTTCTTAAAACGATATTGAGGACATTTTAGAAGAATTGCCACTCGAAACGTATAGCAAGATAATTTGGCAACAAGACGGAGCGCCGCCCCATGCTGTTCGTCAAGTTGTGCAGTATCTCAATCGCCGATACAATCAGTGGATTGGACGTTATGGCACTATTAGATGGCCACCTAATAGTCCCGATATTAAAATTTTGGACACTTTCCTATGGGGTCACTTGAAGAATGTCGTTTACCAAAATGGGAACACAAACACGGAAAAAATGAGAGAAAAAATAGTAAATGAAATTAATCGTCTTAACCAAGAACCTCAAATAATATATGCGAGCTTAGAAAGGCTAAGAAGGGGTTATAGATCATGTTTCGAAAATAACGGGGGTCATATAGACCATTTAAATTATTAGTAATATTAAAATTTATTGTTATAGGTGTTTTTATTACCACCATATTTTACCTCGTATTGTATTTTAATTTTGTTGCTTGGTTTAAAAATAGATAGATAAATAAACGTATTTTTAAAATTCTTGACTTTGACAAATAAGCATCTGTGACCTGTGGCAGCCAGGTTTTTTCAGGTAAAACTATCCTTATAGTATCATGCAGTTTTTAGACAATTGCAGCAGAACCGCAGGAAATAAGCCCAGCAACCCCTATATCACCGAATTCCTAGTGAAAATCTCTATCTACTGATATAAATATATACAGGGTATTTCATTTAAAAAATACGTCACTCGTGCTGTTACTCTTTTGTTTTTGTTTCAAATGGTTTTCCGATTAGATTATTGAATTCTACGGAAAAAAATACACGAAATGGCTATATTCGTTTTTAAAAAAAGTACAGGGAAGTTCAAAAATAAAGCCCTATTTACTTTAAGATGAATAACCCTATACTGTTAAAAAAACTTGGGTTCTATTATATAAAAAAAAAACATTAATACCGGTATATTCCAAATTTTCGAATATACTGTGTAAATATTACTTTCATAGAAAAGAGCGCGACTAGAAATTATAATCCACGGTCCTAAGTATATTTCCAAAAAATAACTTATTTTTACTTTATTGAATTTACTTTAAGTTAGACACCCGTATAGTTTATTACTATAATATTGTCTTTAAAACAAACATTTGGTTTCTTTTCTAAATTACTATGAACTTAAGATGTCCACGGTACGTAAGTAGTTAGGCTTAAGGCGTTGGAAAAAAAAACAAAGGAAAAACGCAAAATTACAAAAACAACTAAATAAAAATAAGAATTTATAATAAAACACATGAGAACTATGTATTCTTAAAATAAGCATAAGAAGAGCGTTGCTTCAAATCTTAATCAGTCGTGTTCTATTTATAAAGTATATTATTAATTTATTTTACTTTTGTAATGTTTCCTTGCTTCGAAATGTACTTCCTGCTTTAAGAGGTTTATCAAATAAAAAAATTGCAGCATTTCAAATATTTTTCGCAAAAAATGTCTAATACTTTCCCATCTTACCATTATTTTATACTTAAAAGTTTTCGTAATTCTAATATATCCATCACCAATTTGGGACACACTGTATATAACGAACTATATTCCCTCTAATCTTCGTATCATATTTCTTGTAATTAAACGTGGCACGTGTGTCGCAGCATCGGCATCGTCGCAAATTACCACACATTTTCCCTTTAAAAGATATACTAAACTGCATAGTAGGTGACCTACCTGAAACTTTGCTGCATCAATCTAAACTTGATAATGGAACAAAGTGCTAAACTTTATCACTATTTCAAATTAATTTCAAACACAGTTTAATTTTAATTAATTAAAAAGTATATAAGGTGTAAAATAATTACGATAAAAGGTAATAGTAAGTCGTTTACATACTTTAAAGAGATAATTTATTTATATTAAAAAAATATTAATAAATACAAATGACCGTCAAACGGGGACGTATGGCCATCTAAAGTAGTCAAAAAAAATTGGTTTCTTGACTATTTTTTACAATAATAAAACTCACCGGGTTGTCTTTGCTATATCTCAAGACTTAAAGACCAATTTTAAAAAAATTTAACACAAGCAGTAAAATAAAGATTAACTACTTACCTATCGTTTTTCTATGTAAAAATTACAGAACAACATGAATGTAAAATTAAGCAAATTTTTTTTTTAATTTTGACTGATTTGAGATAAAAATCTAAACTTTAGACAAATTGTAGTTCTTATTATATGTGTTTTCTGAAAATTAAAACAAAGTTATGTATTGTACTGAGAAAAAAGTTATAACACCACCGAAATGTTTCTATTTAAATATTTGATGGAAATGTCAGTTTTCCATGGTAGTTTAATACTACTTATTTCATGTTAGCACCAGATAATTGGCTATCGCATCTTTTCTGTAACTAATTCAAAAAATGACGGAGAATTAGTTCAGGGCAATATTTTTTGGAGCTTTCATATTGCGCTTTATACTTAATTTAATATTGCAGTGCAATAATTGCAGAAACACATCTTGCAACCTGAAAGCTATTTTTCTATAGCCACGAGTACATTACCTTTCCTTTTAAATGTTTATAAAATTAATGATATTATAATAAAAATTTAAATTTAAACAGTAAATTTCCTTTATAATCGCGCAACACCGTTTAACTAAAATTTAAAACTTACCGCGACAGACCTTTAATTCTTAGAACCCCTCCAACAAACTAAAAATATCTAAAACAAACAGACAGAGTTAATTTCGAGCGCCACAGCCGCGCTTCGGCATGACTGCATAACTCTGTGATTACGTAGCGAGACGACGCATCCAATGAGAGCTCGGGCCCTTCGCTCGACGTAAAAGGGTTAGGCGGCCGCGGAAAGGGGTAAGAGCGCTGTAAGAGTAACTCACGCGCGCGCCAAAAAATCAAAGGGCCAGTACTGCTATGTGTGCCGTTGAGATAATATAGCTTGAAAGTTCTCTAATTTTACTAACATAAAACATTTCTAAAGCATAAATCACCGAAATGTTTCGATTTAAATATTTGATGGAAATGTCAGTTTTCCATGGTAGTTTAATACTACTTACTTCATGTTAGCACCAGATAATTGGCTATCGCATCTTTTCTGTAACTAATTCAAATTATAAGGTTAAGTAAAAAGTGTATATTTTTAAGCTAGAAAAGCAACTGAAATATTTCCCTGTGTAAAATTTAAATTGACATATTCTACGTAAAGTTCCAAAGTAAAGTTAAGCTGTGATTAAAAATAAAGTTACGTGCTGGAGCAGGATAGGCTTTAGCTGGGAGTGGTGAAAAATGATAAAAGTGATTGGTGAATGGTATTGTTTGGAGATTAGCTGCAAAAACAAGGTAATAGCTAGACTTATTGATAAAATAGTTGGTCAATAATTCATACCGAGTGTCACAGAAGTGGCAAGTGATACCGGGCATCCCAAAAACTGTAAATAGTTTCTAAATTTGACTTTGAACTTTTTAACTTTGGTAGTGATAAAAAACAATCTCTTATTGTGCCTAACGTAGATAGATCTACGCCTTATAGACTCTGGAAGGCGTTTTCGGTTTTCTGGTGAAATTTAAATACATTTTTCTGCTAACTTTAAGTGAATTTTTCTCCTCTAAATTTTGCAACTTTTTTCTCAATTTTTTTTATGAAATTTGGCTTTTGCTAAATTTGTGAACAGCTAGTATTGTCATTAGATAATAAGTTACGTTTCAATTCGTTAAAGCACTGTTAGGTATGGCATTTCTTCGTAGAGAGTCTTTATGACAATGCCTTAAGCCTACTTAATAGAAGACAAATGCAACTACTTTAAATTGTTTACCTAAGAAATGAGCACTATTTTACAGCTGAATTTTAAAGAGAGTAAGTATATTATTTTAGGCGTAAAATTCTTATGTGCGTTTAACACAATTTTATATAGATATTTTAGTCAAAATAAAAATACTACCAAAATGACGCATAATTACTTTTATACTTTTACTAGATATACTATTGAATATTTTAGATTGTTAAAGAGGCCTACATAATCTGATAAAACTTAAACAATAAGCCCAATAACTTTTTGTGCAAAATTTGTACTTCTTTATTATCGTTAGACATAAATGTGTGTCCTAAAACACCCAAAAAAACACATACAAGCTAATTTTATTAATTTGTAAATAATTTCTTTTTCTAAAACGTTAATAAATAAAAACAAACTTTATATATTTTATGACTATTGCATATTTATCTTTTATTCTAAGCAACATTTTATAATTAAAAATGTTTTTCCAACATCAATTAAATTCTTAAATATTTTAAAAACAGTAGCTTTATTCTCGAGATATATTTTCGCAGAAATGTTTTTTACACGGCGTATGTTTGTAAACAAAATAGGTTATAAAAAATTTAACTAATTTAGGGCTATTGAATATAATCGTGTTTGTTATCGCGCAGAAAAAATCGATCTTGGGAGTTTTAGTGTGGCCACTTGAGCGCGTTGTTTTGGACACCGCTGTTTGGGCGCAGAAACAGTTGTGCGCGAAAACTCCTGGGCGCAGGGACATTTAGGCGTGGTGGTACATGGACTCGGAAGTGTTTGGCCACGAGTAGGTAATGTTAAAGAAAATAAAGCAAGAATACTCCGGGGAAATAGCTGCTAAGGTTGAAATAACTCATATTTGCGATCACATAGCTAAAGAGTCTAGGAAACCATAATGAAAGGGACCTCTCATTTTGTGAGTCAAACAATTTGGCGCTGTTATTTAAAGAACTTAAGAAAAAATCCAATTTTATTAGTATTTATTAATAATTTTAGTTAATAGTATTTAAAACATGATAAATGATAATAACGTGTTTTTTGCTTGCGTCCAAGTGTCTCGCGCCTAAATGACTAGTTTCCAAGTGTTTCGCCGCCCAAGTGTCCCCGCGCCCAAGTATTCCCGCGTCCAAACGGCCGCGCCTTAAAGGCCGCGCCTAAAAGGTCGCGCCCAAGTGTCCTAGACCGAAAAGATATTAATACCTTAATTTTAAGCAATCAAAAAACAAAACATATTGTAATTTTGTTAATGCAATTTTTATACAGAACCTAACTTATTATGGAGGTCCTCCACCAACAGATTGTCTTTTAGTTTACCCATATATCAAAGGTAATGTACAGTATAATCATTTATTATTTGCCCTTAGATAAAAAAGTAAAACAAACTAAACACTGTTTAACTACTTCGTATGTTTGTTTATTCAAAATTCATGACCATAATAAAATGGGGTATTTTCGGTGTACTACTAAAAGCAATTTAAATTTATGTAAAAAACGAATGGGAACAGAAAATAATCCCGACGTACCTCTCCCGAAGGTATCCAATGCATCACGTGCGTCAGTTCTCATCACGTAATATACTAAGCCCCCAGGCATATTAATTTAGGACTTCACGAAGGGCACAGCACATACAGAAATTCTAGAATTGGAGAAATTCTATCCCTCGGGCTTATTAGTTATCTACAGGTACAAAGTTACTAAAACTATGTCTAGAGTTAAAACAAATTGAAATGTGTTTTATAATAACACGTAGACCTATTATATCTAGTTGGTCAGTGTATTTTTACTTGCACGAAACATATTTTTGCTACAATTGCAAGTAGCCACTTTATTAAAGTATAATAAGTATATGGTAAAAAGATTTATGGCTTTAATTCACTTAAATTAAACATGACAATGTAAGTCAACGTTGCATTAAATCGTGTATTTTTGCTTTTCTAGCATGTTGACAATGCTTAACCAAAGTTTTCGACATCGGCAAAAGACCGAGTCATTGTCAAAAGTTAAGAAAACCTTGAATTGTTTCATTTTTCTTGGTTTTTGTTGAATTTGACCCGGAAAAACTGTTTTTTTTTTTAATTAAGAACCTATTTTTGAAGTAGATTAAATTTTCAATAATTTTAGACATGAATGGTTATTGTAGGTACAATAGTATCGAAAATACAGCTTTTCCAAATTTGTTTTTTTAAGTTACTCTATTTTTAGCAATATATTATCATTTTTAGTGCGATTTACGTTGGATGAAGATGGTGTGAACGAATAATTGTTGGTGCTAAGATATTTTTGAAAACCCTTCTGACATCTCGAAAGATCACGTTTTGGCCCCATCGCGTCCCTCAAAGAGGGGAAAATTTGATGAAAATAAACACATCCCCAAAATTATGTCAGATTTTCAGATATTATTTATTAATGTAATACGTATGTAATTTCCTTATAATGTAATAATGTTGATAGTGATCATTCCAAGAAACTTAATAGACAAGTTATTGTCAGTTCTTTGATTTTTTTACATTTCTTATAAATAAAAATACCCCATTTTTTACTTAAGTAGTTGCGGGGAAAGGTCACTTTGGAGTCCCCTGAGACGCCAGGAGAGTGCACTGAGAGGGTAGAAGAGGGTTTTTAAACAATATACTAGGTCTCCAAAGCTTTGCAAAAAATCATGTATCTTAAAAAACTAACCAAATTTTGTAAAAATGTATCTTTGAATCTGTTGGATCTATAATAACCGTTTGAATTTAAAATTATTGTAAATTAGGTTTACTTACGCATATGAATTCGTATTTATTATTAATAGGTTTTAAAATTATGGTCCTGTTTTTTCAGTCTGCATTACTCAATATTGATTCGATTATAATTGTGTTTATGTTTAATGGATAAAAGGTAAATTAGAATGGCACTTTAAAAATAGTTATAACGGTCTTTACCAAAAAACTAGTCCTTATGGGACAAAATCAACAAAGACCGAGAAAATGTCAAACACTTTAAGTTTTTCTGAATTTTTGACAATGACCTGGACGTTTACCGACGTCAAAAACTTGGATTTAACATAGCTATGCCATTATAAACAATATACTAAAAAATCAAAAATACCTGATAGGATGCATCGTTCAGTATATAATCTGATCAAAGTTCTTGGATCCAACCCCATAAAAAACCGTTTATTGTACTGTCACGCGCAAACCTAGTTAATTAAACCCGTTTTTATTAATAGGTGACGGTTTATTGCACGTAATGGGGAAACGTTAATCGCTACGCCTCCTCATCATAAGTAGTTGCCGACAAACTCTGCTATCGACTAAATATAAACTAAAAACCAATAGGTGCAAATTATGGTTTGGACGCCCTGAAGAATGACAATTGCTTAATGAAACACTAAGAATAAAATAACTATACACAAGTTTTTATTTACAATAAAATATATACATTACTACACCACAAAATATAGTGTGATACGTCAATGGGGCGTATCAGCAACTCAAATTAAAGCAACATTTTCTTTAACAAATTTTTTGAATTATGTTTACTTTAAAAATATTCAAAAAGAAAAAGTTCAAAATTACCCTATTTTTAATTGGCACTGATGGCCTTACTTAATGTGTCAAGAATTCGAAAATTTTAAATATAACTTATTACGTACTAACAGTATCAGATGTTCACAAAATTATCAGACTTAATTTTATAAAAAAAGTCGGATAAAAGTTACAAAATGTAGGTACTCAAAAAACCGGAAAAAAATTAGCAAATAAATTTATTTAAATTTCACTAGAAACCCTATGAGGCGCACATCTATTGACGTCACGACACATTTAAACATTGTTTTTTATCACTATAGAAGTAAGAAAGGTTAAAGTCAAATTTAAAAATCATTTACAGTTTTTGGGACACCCGGTATTACTTGCCACTTTTGTGACACTCGGTACAACTATCTTATCAACAAGTTTATATATTACCTTCTTTATCCAGCTAATTTTCTAAAATATCATTAACTTAATCACTTTCATAAACACTACTCCAGCTAACGCCTGCCCTGGTATAGTTCTTTATTTCAATTTAATTACACCTATGTTTTAGGTAGCTTCACTAGGCTAAGAAAAATATACCCTTTCGTACAAACTATAGAAAACAATTACTATTTTTCTATAAACTACTTAATAAAACATTTCGGCGATTGCCCCTTTCAGAAAATGGTTTACTGACAGAGCTCAAAGCTTTTTTATTTTATTAAGATTTAGAATAAAATGTTAGCATACTTTTGGCTATGGAAAAATAGCATTCATGTTGCTAGATGTGTTTCTGCAACAACACGATCCCTTTACTCTTGCAACCATATTTGTAATCTTTCGTAAACCATTTTAGAATCGTTAGTTTGACCCTCAAGAAAAGCAAGAACTCTTTGGAATGACCTGCGCATTAATAATTCTTCAGCAAATGATAATTCTTATGTTAACTTTTATATAGCCTTAATTATTTTTGTTCTTGGAAAACGAGTATATTTTTTCTTCGGATATATTTAAAAATAATTGCATGAACTCTAATCTTTTGGGGAGGAGTTAAAGCAGGTTGGGAGAAATATAGAAATGAGACTGCCTACTGCGAATTAGGGTTACTTAAGACCAGCAATTCTTGTACATCGACGTAGACACCGACACAGCAGATTTCAGATTACCACCACAAAGTGTAACCATTGTTAGTAGTTATACTACAGCCCTACTTCACTACAAGCCGTGAACAAGGAAATTCAACCTTTTTGCCTTGAGATCTAGCGACACACGTTTAGTCATATGATTTACGTTGAATGACCTGTTTCTCTGTGGTGTTATTTTGAATAAATCAACTTTTTGAAAGAAAATATTGTTAAAGATAAAGACTAAACCTTAAAAGGTCTTACTGTGTGAAATTTGTGAGTGACCGGGACAGTTTTTTTCCGCAGACATTGCGTAAAAACAAAAATATCTGCGGGTGTAAAGTGCCGGTGTTATAAAGTACTTAAAGTAAATGGCGGCAAATGAACTTGACATTTTGTGGTGGTCCTTTTTAAAAAATAATTAAAATTGAAAGTGTGTTTTAATGATTCGTGTTTGGCTTTAATTTTGGAGGTATTTTTTAGTTATTTTTTAAAAAAAACAAAAAAATATTAGCATTGGAAATTACCGTAAGTACGAAAGGGATACATTTTGGAATTTTGTCGTTCGTTTTGATTTTTTTTTTCGCGTTCATAGGTCTTTGGGGCCTGCTATTAGATACTATTTAGTTACTGTTATTATTATTATTTTCCTCCAAGTCTTTTTGTGTGCCTGGGTGCAAATCCAATTATAAAAATTCTCTTGATGCAGGAGAATCAGCTGTATCTGTTTTACCTTTCCAAAGGACAAAACCTTAAAACCATTGGCTTAGGAATATTCCTAAACAGTCATGGTCACCCTCAAAATATTCTGTGGTTTGCGCTAAGCATTTGTAGAAAGTGACATTATTAGAGGGATGATTATCGCTTGCAGATGGGTTGCAATATTTAGAGTAAGCATAAATGCATGATAAAAACCAGTATTAGTTCATATGTTAGTCAGCACCAATTTAAACTGTAAACCAATAAATGATATTAAAAATAAAAGGTTTTTTTTTTAAAAGAACCTCTGATGTCACAAAACTTTACTCGCTGTCTATTTTCTCTAGCTTGCGTTAACCCCCATTACTTTGTTTTAAGAGCCAATTTATACAGAAATCGAAGATATGCAAGTTGTAGAATACTTGAAGTTTAATAATCCGTTTACTAAGTTTAAATCGCGACAACTGCGATTAAAAAAAAGTTATTTGCCAAACAGCGTCCACCTTTAGCCTTTCTAAGCAACATTGTATACAATCGTTTTCGAGAAGATCAGCTTTCCAACCTTAAAAGAGCTTAAGTTATAAATTTCTAAAATTATTCAATTTTAAAGGTTTATCCGACTATATACAAAAAGTCATTTTGATTGTTTTTAAATTCTCAAAAAAAGTCCGTTGTAATTGTTGGTTGTAAGTAACGCGAGTAAATTACAATTGAATCAACATTTTTAACGCCTTAAGAAAAAATGATTAAGTTTTAAAGGTTTTTTTTTTAAATAAAAAGCAGGTAGAAGCTATTTTTTGCACATAATTTGGATGTTTATGTTGTACTCGTATGCACTACTTTTTAAAAAATATCTTCGGTGGTTTGCTGACGAATGTTAAGTACTTAAATTTTCTGTAGACTGTGTTATATGTACATTTTTTAAAATTTCCTGGTTTATAAAACCCCTACATTGAAAACAATTTAATAAAAATTGTATTAATTGCTACGTAAGGCATTTTAAATTTTATTGCTAAATATACGATATAAATTGTATTCCAAACACTGTAATTTATTATAATTATTTACAAAACGTTACCCCAAGAATATTTAATACTACCACTAAATATTTAAAATTTAATTGACTAAAATTACATTAAATTGATTTCACAATTTAATTATAGAAATTATAGTTATTCTGGGTCGCATATGAATTCATATTTATTATTAATAAGTTTTTAAATTATGGTCCTGTTTTTTCAGTCTGCATTATTCAATATTGATTCGATTATAATTGTGTCCATGTTTAATGGATAAAAGGTAAATTACAATGGCATTTAATATACTTCGACGTTTACAAACACAGGAAAAAAATAATTCGCTGACTGTTTCAATGTATTTGCCATTTTTTTTTAAATTTAAACAAAGTTTTTAATAGGGGTGTTGTAAAAATCAAACAATGGTTTGATTCAAATGAAATGAATTTTTAAAAAACCCACAACGGTGTTTTCGTCCCAATTTCCACCTTATTTTTTTAATTGCCTTATACTTTGTCTAGTGCAAAATTAAATATAATTTAAAAAAAAACAAATTTAGGTTTTTTGATTTTAAAAATTTCATTAGATTGCTTAAGCTTTGTGGTTTCCATATTTTTGTAGTTTTTCCCTTTACCAAAGGCTTATACGTGATAAGTATAAACCAAACTCATACTAGAATTCGCATAGTGTAATAGATAAAAGATATATGTTTTTTTTATTCAGAAATAAATTAGAAACCAAGTAGTGTAGTTTATTTCTAACCACTTTATTGCGATAGAATTAATTTAATTTCTTTATGTGGTGTTTTACTTTTGTCAACTTTATAATTGAAAATATAACCCAGCTATTAACTGAATACTAAATTATGCCGAAGACAACTTGATTGTGTATTTTTCTTTTACAAAATTGTCAAGACTCAAAAAAATGTTTAAAAAATCTATGGTCTCTCTTAACTTCAAAATAAAACTTAATTTAAGTTATTTGAACAATTTACATGCAAACAAAAGCTAAACTAAAAATTTGATTAGTAAAAGTATGAAACTACAATGTTTAAAATTCCATTTTTCGAGGTGTGTGACTTTTAAAGAGGGTGTGATATGGCGGTAGTTAGAAGTTACAAAATTAGATAAGAGCAGACATATAGGCATTAAGAAAGTTCACAGATGTTATTAAAAATAAGGCCAATAGGGTTTTTAAAGAGAAGTGAAAAGATAATTGGATATTTTGTAGATGTACTAATAGTCTTAGATACCACTGCTCAATTGTGCAGCTATCTTTTTTTTTTGATAAAATAATTTTATTTTAAATTAATGTTGAGTGAGTATGCAATGAATAAGCGATAGGTTGCCTATAAAAATAAGCCGCAATTACCTGTAATTAATTTTGGTATAATTAATTTATTGATATAAATTGCAAGTATATGGTTTTTTAATCAATTTAACGCCAGTTTAAAGGAAATTATGTAAAGGATAAAAAAAGGTTGCCAGCTCTCAATCAGCCGCAGCGTTAGGGTTGCCAGGTGTAAAGAGGTATATCATTGTTAATTACTTACAGTTATCTGTTTTGTTTTTAATTATAATAAAAAATTTAAGTTTTATATTTCCTGTTTACGATAATCCATGGTTGCCAGTTAAAAATGACCGCAAACAGAGGTTGCCATGCTTTCAATAAACGTTTTACGCTACAAGTAAGTGTGAGTACAAGAGAAAAGATGGTCCATTCGTTTCGTGCAATAAATAAGAACAAAGCATGGCCACTCTAAAACTTATCCCATAGCGACAGTTTACGCATAGTATACGTATCTTTTCGTTTACGAAAGGTAAACACTCCATTTCATGTTTAGTGTAAATTTTTTGTTGTTCTTACTTGTGGTTTTTAAAAATAAAGACGTGTTTTTTGTGTCACGAGGGCTATAAATTAACCTACTTCAATAATGAATCTTCCAAAAAATGTGTGCTTATATTATTGTTTCGTAAAAAAAACTATAAATACAGTAACATAATCCTAAATAGTGATAATTTGTATAAAAAAAATTACTTTGTCAATAAAAGATCATTTAAAATAAAATTATTGTTGATCGTTATTATTTTAGGTTTCATTGCTCTGATTGTCTATTATTATTTTGATTTAATTATTACGAATCAAATACGATAATATTATAAAAAAAGTAACTAGTTCTTAATACAAAAAAAAACGGAAATGTTATATATTAATATTGAATGAATAAATAAAGCACCACCGAAGTGCTTAAAAGATTTATTAGACGTCTTTTTTTAATAAAAAATAAATCTTTTCTCACGAGAAAAAACTTTCATTATTCTCAAAAATTTATATTTTAAAAATACAAATTAAAAAATACTAGAATTACATCTACACTACATTAAACTCTTGTTTAGAGCACGTAACAATCCGTTAATTTTGTATTAAAACTAAAAAAAAAACAGATGGCTCTAAATAATTAACAATAATAAATCTGTTTACACCTGGTAACCCAACGTTGCGGCTGACCGAGCACTGGCAACCATTTTTTTTCTATTCTTTACATTATATCCTTTAAAATAACTAAAATATATAGTTGAAATTTATATTAGCAAATTAATTACACAAAAATTTATTACAGGTAATTGCGGCTAATTTTTTATAGGCAACCTATCGCTCATCCATTGCATACTTACTCAATATTCATTTAAAACTAATTTTATCAAAAAAGAGGTAGCTGCAAAATAAAGCAGTGGGATCCTGTACTATAACAAAACATTGCCGACTAAGAAGGTACACTAGATTTTTAAGTGAAAGGGATAATTTCTTGTGCTCAAGTAAAACAGTAAAAGAAAAAAATACAAAAAAACGCATAAAACGGATGCCACATAAACAAACTACTTATTACAATTTATCACAAAATAAAAAAATTAAAATACATACACACAATAAACATACTAAATTTACCTTTTTAAAATATCAAACCTTGCAGGATCTTTATTTTTATTTTGACACGATACATTGCGGACTTTTTGCCAGACGTCTCATAAATATTTATTTTAAACGGTCGTGTATACAAATGTCTTATCTTATTTTCTTTTTAGACATGTTATACATAAATTGTGCTGTGGAAAATTAAAAAATGGTCTGGCATTTTATTTATAATTTAAAATGAGAAACAACGATTTGAGTTTAGATAATACTTAATCCTTATCAGCCAGATTAACGACGCTTTTGTAAATTTTAGACTTGGTCTAGATTCTTTTAAAGTAACATTTTGATATATTTACAAGAACTATTATAGCTTTTTAAAAGTGTGAAATAAATTTTTTAGTTTACATTTTGTAGATATGTGTGTGTCTTTGAATATAGTAAAATAAATTTCAGATGTCAACGGAAATATTACAATGTTAGTAAATATATTTCTTTTTTAAATATTTAAAGTTCTACTTTTAAAAAATTGGGTAATTATTTTATTAACCTTTATCTAAAAGCAAATCCTATTACACCTATATTAAATTCTTCCTGCCACATTACCAAGAATGTGGTAATTAGCTTCAAACTGCACCGTTGATGTCAAAGAACAAAACAATCTTTACATAAACATCACGTTCATTATGTAGTGTAAATAAAACCATTAAGTTTAATGTTATTTATTAATTTATGGTCTTTTTCAAAAACACACTTTTATTAAACCTGTTTACTAATCTAAAATGACCTAACTTAAAATAAATCTTAAAGTACAAAAACACAAAAGCCACAAAAAATTGAAATTTTGTAGATTAAAAATAAATGTATAAAATTTTATACTAAATAAAAATTTTTGATGGTCAAAAATGTACATTATATTTTAAAAAATACTTTATTACTTTTGTGTTAATGCAAAAATTTTCTATATATCTTAAAAATACATCACACTACCCTCTACAACTTACTCTCGCGAATTTGTCACCAGAGATTATATCGTTTGTGATAATAACTCAATTGCTAATCAAAGTACTACAAAATTCTTATACACATTTATGATGGGTTCTTGCCTGTCATACTTAACCTATACATAGGGTAGTTAATATCTACAGTTCCAGTACTATAGACTGTATTAGTGTTGTTACCCAAAAACGAGTGTCTGTTCTTAAATAAATAATACAACAAAAATACAAACTAAGAAGACCTCTTTTTCAAATTTCTCTATAATTTTATTTAAAAGATTATTTTTAACACTCTTATTTAAATATTAATGCTGATGCTGCAGCAGAACCATTTCCTTAAAAATGAAATTTTATATTGAAGTAAGTTTTCAGTATGGCATGTTATCCTGTTTGCTTAACAGGTTTGGTTTATTTTTTTCATAATTTTTTAATGTGTTGTCACCATTTTAAGAACTCGTTGATTACAGTAAATTAAAATTTTGCTTGACTTGCTGTTTTGATTTTTCTGTTATTTATTACTATATGAGAAGGTTTTCTTTTAAATTTGTTTTTTTAAACGTTATGTTTGATTCTTCCTTATTTATGACTAGTTTATTTATATCATACCATTGTTTTGTCCTTAAGAATAACGTATTGGTGTATTTGTCTGAATGTCTCTTTTCTTTTAATTAGATTTTGTTACCCCAATATTTTTAAAAAACGATCTTACTTTAAAATACGAGTTAAGTTATATTTATAAAAAGTAAACTTGTGTCTACATATTCTAAAGGGCTCTAAGGTACCCTTACAATACGATACAAAAAATTAATTTTATAGTTTTAAAACTTTATTTATTTAAAATATTAAATTATTATAGAATTTTGCAACATTTTACATAACATTAAAAATAAATTGTCTTTGTTGTATGTAATTAATCACAATAATCTCTATATTATCGTGGCGAATTTAATTACTAAAAAATATTATTTGGTCTTTCTCGTCAAATATAAAATCTGTCCAGGTACTAGACTACAGAGTTGTGCACAAACTTAAAACTATTTAAAATACAATTTTAAAAACCGTAAAAAATAAAAACATTACCAACGTTATAGAGACAAATCTGTTATCTCTTAGATATAAAAAAATTAGAAACTGTATAAAATTTAAAAAATATTCAAAAATAATTTAAGTTTAGCTAGCTGTGAACTGGTGACATTTTAAGGTAAGTATATAACATATATTTAGATGTTTCACAAATATAAAACATATATCTGCTTTTTAAGGTAAAAAAAAATCATTATTTATTAAATGCATATTTTTCTACCATAAAATAGTAATTTAAATAATATTATTTTATCTATAAAATATTATTCCCTTTAAAATAATCTTTATTGGTAAAAAATAAAATATTTTGTTAATGTTTTGGTTACTTTCAGTTATTTCATAAAAATCAAGTTCTGTCAGTAATAAAACCTTATAAAAATTTCTATACTTTATCGTAAAATCGTATTAAAATAATAACTTTTTAATCGTCATTTTGATGTCAAAAAGACATCCTTTCACGCACGGATGCTTAAAAGTTACTTTTACGCACACGTGCGTAAAAAAAATAAATCAAAATGTAGTGAATTTTAAATCATATATTATACATATTTATAATACAAGTTTTCATATGAGAAAATTGTACATGGGTCGCACATATACTTCGTTCTAAATTAAGCGAAGAAGATAATACTTGCATTCGGGCATTACTAATAAAAGAAACGGAAGTAGCACCAACGGCAGCGTAATTATTCTTCTCCTCCAAATTTTTCGGGCCATCATGCGCTTGTTTTCGATCAAATTTTTCAAATAGTTTGCCCCGAAAGTTGAACGTCAACCTGCGTGTCTTATCAGCATTGATATTTTGGCTCCTGAATCACCAAGAAAAGTCGCAGAATACCAAGGAAGTTTAAAGGTGTATGGAAGCCCAATACTGCAGAACAAAATTGTCCAGGCATGCAGGGCAGCGGGAATAGTAGGTCAGAGCCGGACTTCCATAATTCTTTGTTACTATCTATAAAGTTGACATCATCAAATGTCAAATTCAAGCATTCACTGTTTTTTTTTATTTTTTGCACAAAATTGTTAGTTATTAAACGATACTACCATAGAATATTTAAAATTATTGTGTAATATTGGATTTTATATCATCTGATATAATATGGAAAGAAGCCTTCTATGTAAATGGTCGATATTTTTGTGAGTTTTGTATTTTTACCAAAAATCTTTGTATATAAATAAAAACACGATTTTTTAAAATAAATTTCAAACATTGTGTGATGGTTTCATGTACTTATCACCAATTTTGTGATAAAAGAAGGGCAAGATAGTGTAAATGAATTTAATCTAATCCTAAGATTCTGGTTGTACATTAAAAAGTGAAAATGCTGCTTTTTAGGCATATATTTTTCACTAATAACAAACATTCATGAGACAGAATAACAGTGGTTAAAAATGTTTCGTAACCTTTGGTACCTAGGTATCCATTGTAACACTATCCGTTAAATATTATGTGTCTACAGTATGTCGAGCTTAAAAAGTTGATAATGTAAGTTTAAGAAACCAAAAATCTAATTTCTGTAGCATTTCTGTTCAGTATTTAATAAACTGTTTTTCCTATTTATTTAATTTCAAATTCCTAACTAGCACGCCATCTTTCTGGTTCTTTTGATGCGCTTTTGAAAAACAGATGGCGCTGTTTATATTAAAATATTATATAACTAATATTTCTTCTTTTTAAGAAGGAGAAATCAGCGCCTCTATAGAAAAAGAAGGAACTAAAAATATTCATAAGTGTTGACTTGTTTCGGCATTTTGTTTTGTGGACTTTAATTTTTCTGTTGCCTGGGAATATCCCTAATAGATAGATACATTTAAAAAAAAATGCATTTGTCCATTTGTGGTGAATTTAAGAAAAAATAATGTAAATTTATGGTTGTATATTGTATAAAATGTTAGATTTAGACCAGACGATGTAAAGTTCCAGTAAGTGGCGATCGATACAAATAAGAAAATCCTATTTATGACGAGTTTACCAGTACCAGTATGTCCAACAAATTAAAATTTAATAAATTATTTAGAAATTTAAACCCATTGGTTTGATTGAAGGGAAAATTAGCCCTTCTGGTCCTTCGGGGGAAAAGGTAAGCATGCAAGCTTATTCTAGGCTTTATGCGTAGACATTTCCCAATGTCTTTTATCTGTAAAAGGGTAAACTCTTCTTTCCTACAGGCTTTAAAACTTAACAATTAACAGTACTTTCCTAAAAAAAAAATGTTGTTAGCTTCTTTTAGGAACTTTTCAACCTCTCCTTTGGAATATATGTTGGACTTTTTCGGTTTATAACTACTTGACTTTCTCTTGAGAAATGCAATAACATTGGTATATTTATTAATGTCCACATTTTAAAATAAATACATCATAAAGTAGAAGGGGCACATTTTAAAGATAGCTGGGACAAGTACGCCAAAATAGCGTACCAAACCCCAAATCTCTGAAGAATTAGCGTGCGTAAAGCAGCTTTTGCTTCAATTTCTATATCGGAGTTTTTAGCTTCGTTAAAAGTATTATAAAACAAATAATACTTTTGCGACTTTAACCGACAAATTGTGACATTCGACAAAGTTTGATTTTTGTACATAACAACCAATGCTTAGCAATAAATAGCAACCTTTTGTATGATAATTTAAATATTATGGCGATCATAAAAAATCTTGTTCGATACAAGTTGCAAAATCAGTGTTTTAGGCACTCGATGTGTTGCCAAACTCGGCCTGTGGCCTCGTTTGGCAAGCGTGCCTAAAACACTTCTATTTTGCAACATGTATCAAAAATAGATATTAAATAAAGTGGTATTTAATTTAAATTATAAAATATGTTTAAAAATAATAAAAAATGTCATTAAAAAACATTATTTTTCCAAAA
Source organism: Listronotus oregonensis (assembly GCA_019359885.1). Lineage (NCBI taxonomy): Eukaryota > Metazoa > Arthropoda > Insecta > Coleoptera > Curculionidae > Listronotus > Listronotus oregonensis. The sequence goes on from JAHBCN010004604.1 coordinate 19,833, forward strand.
TATTTAGTTTAGTTAATTGACTTATAAAGTACAGTATTTCTTTCTCCATCCAGTAAAACTTATTACAAATTCTAAATCATCCTTAAATTTTTAAGTAAAAAATGGTGTTTTCACGTAGCAGTGACCTATATTTCACTTTTGACGACACACTGGGCCAGAAAGTGACAAATACACTGAATTATAACCAACGTCTAAAACGTAGTCCTGTCTGGCTCAGGAGTTCTTGACATTACGGATACCGTAGTATAACATTTATAATTGAAATCGTAAGCCTGTGATTAATTCCGAAAGATAATATCACTTGTAGGGTGTCAAAAATGTCGGAATTGAATGACTTTATAAACGGATGAAGCTGTTTTATCGAATTAAGCTAAATTTATATTTTTTATCAGGATAGATTTTTTCTTAATTGCAAAATGTTTTCTATATAATGAAAACCTATATAATTTTGACGTAAAAAAATAATATTTTATTTTTGCCCTATTTTTTTACAAAAAAAAAGACATGATTTTTTTAACATAAGAAAAAAATCCTTTTAAAATATTTTCTGCATTCTAATTCTTTTTGAACGGGCGATATTATACCTTACTAAGCTACCTTCGAAAGGCAGGTTTTTGTTATTTTTCTAAACGTCATATTTAATAAATTTTTGCCCATCGTTAATAAGTGATTAGGTGACAAACGTAAGAGAACTCTTAAAAAAATCTGAACCTCAATTGAGGTATTAAGATGTTAAAACTTTTCTACGGATTTGTCACTTGACACAACATGGGTGTATGTGAGATCTTAGTGCTGGTATAGTTTTTGGCCGATTCCTGTGGACTTGTTACATGTCAATGTTACACCTCAATGTTTGCTGTGTACGCTATCAGTACCTTTACAGCTTCTTATTTATACCTCTGAGCAGTTATTAAAAAACAAACTTTTATCTGGTAACAGGATAACTTATCTAGCCACAAAACAATCTACCTAGTTTTAATTACTAAATTTAATAAAACATTTTTTTAAAGCATTGTTTGTTTTTTTTTAATTTTGGCATGGCTTTTTTTACAAAGAAAATGTTTTAACATTTATATTTTATGTTTGTTATATAGGGAGAAGAGTGCAAGACTTTTTAAAATAGTTGTATTATTTGTGGTTTTTCAGTTTCCTAAATATTTTTTTATTCGAATTCTTAAACATAAGTGAGCACAGTTAACAGAGTTATGAGTCTAATATAAAACTTGATTATTTACAATATGACAAGAACCACTGGAATTAAAATAAACTTAAATTTGTAATATTGCTTTTAAATTTTCAAAAATTTTAAAACAGTAAATACTTTGGTTACATTTTTTTAAAAGCTATTAAATATGTTTTAGGTTTAAAGTCATTATCCAAATAAGTAACATTCGAGTTTAAATTAAATGGTCCTAAATACAGGACTTTTTTCATAGTTATAGCTTATATAATTTTGTTATGACGTTCACTTTCATTTAGTTGTTTATTGTCACCTCGAGCAATAATAATGGCTTTGGTTATTTCTGCAGCTTCACCCCTTAAGACCGCTAATACACTTAGCCCTGCAAATATTGTTCTAAGAGGAAATATACCTCGTTTTCTTGTGGGTTTAATACGGGAAGAATATGTTTTAAAAAAGTTTTACAAGGTTATTCAACCAGGTCTAACGTGGGTAATATTTATGATTTTTCTTATACAGTGACCGCCAAAAAGTTGGACACATATGAATATTTTTTTTAGTCTTAAAACCATAAAAAACTTTTTTTAGCAATCATCACTGCTCATTTAGACATTCGGCTTATAGGCGCCGGTTAGGAAAATAATTTTAAAAATTAAATTGACATATCAAAAACTAAGCTTAGTTTGCATGATATTTAAAAAGTTGGATGACAAAGTTGTTTAGAATATAATTTTAAGTCGATGTGGAAACTTTGAAATAAAAATTTTAGAAAAATAAAAGAAGCCATTTTTTTGAGTTTTTTTAAATGAATTACAAATTATAAATTATTAAATCAGTTAATCACTCTATAGTGAGCAAACCCAATATAAATAAAGAAATTTCAATTTATAATACTACTGAAAAATTTTTCCAAAAAAATGCCTTTTTTCATTTTTTAAATTTTGTTGTTTGCACATCTACTTAGAGTTAAATTCTAAACAGTTTTTTGAAATAACTTTTTCATATAAACAGAAGCGATTACCAAAAAAGTTTTTTTAATTTTAAAAACAAACATTCCAAGTGTTCAAATGGGAAATAGTTCTTCGTAGAATCCCAAGGAATACCTTAGAAAGGAAGGAAATTAAAGAAATATAATATAAAATTAACACATTTCTTATAAGGCAATTTCTATATTGGTTTCTATGGGTTGTTTTATTTTCTAACCTACATCATAATTGTCTTGTATAATTTAAGTAATTGCTGTTGTTGCTAAAAGTAAATACGAAATTTGTTTTAGTAAAACGAAAAAAAAAAATAACGCCCTCAAAAACAAACCAATAAATAAGGTATAAATTTAAAAAATGGTAATTTTATGTTGTATATCTCGTGTTTCAGTTTAAATAATTTTTATTTATTTTTTTAGATTTTACGGTGTATTAATGTTAGAATAAAATAGAACATTTATATTCACCTACCTATAATTCCGCCTAAGCAAAAAGTGGTTATTACCAAAGGAATAAAAATAAATGTAAATACACGAATGTACCTAAAAACAAATATAAAAGTTATAAATCATCAAACTTAATCAAAAATTTTAAGCGGAAATTTGTGCCAAAAAGGTTATACTAATTATTATTATAAATTACATTTTTAAACCCAGCATTTTTTGTTTTATTATTGACAATAAATCATAAAACTGCGGAAATCTTAATAAGGTACAATGATCTGGCACACTTAATATCTGTCTTAATCTATGATTATTAAAATAACCAAAATGTTATTAAAAACTGTCGTATTTAAAACACAAAATGTGTTGGTTTATTAGCACCTGTTTTTGCTAAATCTTCTCTAGTAAATATATACTCTGGTAAAAACAACTCTCAGCTATACATATTTTGACTTTTATGTCAGATTATAAAAAATCAAAACGTAGGATGATTTATTTGATTGAACTAATTCCCATATTTTTCACGCATTTGCCAATACTTAAAAGAAACAAGCACACATTATATAATAAATATGCGAAGCATTATAATCAATCTATGCTTGTCAAAACATATCTTGAGACTCCCTATGGAAGAATGATTGATATAAGACCATGCCGTTGTAAGCCCGTTAAGAATATTCTTTAAAGTGATAGAGAATGTATATATAAACGATGGCAAACAAGTAATGCTGCCACCATTGGCGCAGATGTTTATAAATTAGCATTGTCTCCAAACTATGTAATTATTATATATTTTAAAAGCTTTGTAATTGTTGTAAGTAGGACCATCATTTTTTATTACACTCATAATATCCCCAGTGCTTAAATTACGAATTTTGTGAAAATATATTCCAAACAAAAGGTAAAGGATGATTTAAAAAAAAAATATTTAGGAACAAGAAAAAAATCTTTTTCTAATTTAGCTTCGAAGGATATTACGCAGGAAAATTTCATATACATAATTTGATATAATATGATATTAAAATTCCTATAGATCCGAAATAGTTCCGACCTTTAGCCATCTGCCAACAATTTTAATTAAGGTTAGGATTATTAAAAAAAAGGTTTTTTTATACTTCCTGTATGATGGTAATTCCTATTTTTTTTTATTCTGCATTACAATGCTAATAAACCACTATTGTTTTTCAATTTCATAAATAAAAATTTTAATAGTTTTTATAATTAAACTTTAAAAATTTCGAAAAAATGTTTGGGGGTATATTAGTTCTGTCATATAGTATAAAAAAATGAAAATTGACGTTATACAGGGAGTATTAAAAGTAATTATTTTTTTACATTAAAGCCTTAACCAAAATTTTTAGGCACCCATACGCAATACATTATTGTTTACATACTATATTTGATAAAAGATTATTTTTATCCGGTTGGAATATGGGTTAAGGTCGTCCCTAATATTTTTATCATAAACGACACGACCTAAAATTAACATAGTCAGCCATGAATGATAACAAAAAGTCAGGTGTCAGCTTTATTGATCTTCTCGTATGTCAGTGCCTCGTTTTGAAACTAAAACACAAACGGCCGAGTGATGATCGCGTTGTTAAATTTAGCAATGGACTTAGCAATTGTTAAAAGCTAACAACCGTTTAGAATGTTTAACATAATGTCAGATTTTGACAGGTTGCCTACTAAAATCATTGAATAACACTGACAAATAACGTTGTGTTAAACATTCTAAACCGTTGTTAACTTTTAACAATTGCTAAGTCCATTGCTAAATTTAACAACGCGATCATCACTCGGCCGAAAATGTTATTGGGAAAGAAGTTCATCATTTAATTTCTGTTAACACTAAAAAATCCAAAGTGAGTAGTTGAAAACAGATCTTTTCTGCTTTAATATTTTAAATAATTCATTTCTTTAGCCCCCTTACAATACATTACTTAAGTTATGTTAATAGAATCTTTTTACCTGATTTTTATGGGCAGAATAGGCCTGAAAAGTATTGTACGCTATTTAAATATAAATACTTTTGTTAATTTTCCAAAAATAAAAACATATTTAAAATTAGCAACACCAAATTACGCCAGTTCAGAAAAAAACTTCATTTAATAAACTGTAAAAAGGCAAAAATGTGTTATACTGGGTATTTCTTAAAGGTGGTTTCTCCTTGTAAACTTTTTATTTTTGAAGATAACAAAAATTTTTTTGGTATGTCAGTATTTGACATGGATAAGCGTTATTTAACGTATTCATTATTTCAAATTTTTATGACAGCCCACGAAGTCTTATAGGGAGCTTAAGTGCTAGGTACTATAAGTGCCGGGTTTTTAGATGTTTAAGCCATTTAATTGTTGATACTGCATTTCACGGCACCTTTTAAACAACGCGGTAAGCCACTATACCTTCAGACAGGACTTACAGTTTAATTTGAAACCACACCAGTCGATACACGGGGTTTACAGGCAATTTTGTTACTGAAAATTAATTGTTTAAGCGTATGGTTCTTCATCCTAAAATTTAAAACACGAAAGTCTCGTAATTAACATATAAGGCGGTTATTTAGAATGTCGTGTCCTATCAAAATAGGAGAAAATATACCGGTAATCTCGTTTAAAATCTAAAAGTATTAATCATTTCTGGTCAAACCGAAAATCTTAACAATGGAACTTTATGTCAGATACGGACCTAATTTTTTTTGTCCTAAAAATAAAAATGTTAACAAAAACAATCGGTATATTAATAAAATATTTTTAAATTAATATTCTTGCACGTCACTGTTTATATTTGCGTACAGCATCTGGTTACATCGACGGCGCCTAATCCCATATAATCATTGTTGTTCGGGCTCTGATATGGTTTAATCGTCTACCACCTGAGTCCGCCGTGCTGCTGCAGCGTCTAGTCAAAATTTCCAGGTTTTAGACATTAATCAGGCTTTCTAATTGAGAGACCGCGGCGCAAACTTTTCCTCGTTTAATCTGGTAAAATTTTAAATTATTTAATACAAAATTTTGCATAGTCTCAACCGGCTCTTCACGAAAAATGTGATGCTTTTTAAATAAAAAGGTAATATAGGAAAGTTAAAACAGGGATAATCATACATAAAATTATCTAGATCGAGATTAAGATACACATAAACCCACATTCAGGGCTGGGTAGGAGTCGAATCCTTTTGGAATCGAATCCAGAAATCGATTCCTTTTAAATGATTCGAAGGGTGGAATCGATTACTTTTCAAAAATAGGATCCGTGATCCGTAATCGTTTATATAATTTTAAAATAATCTGGAATCGATCCTTTTTGAAGGATCCGGTTCCAGAAAGAAATCAACTCCTTATATTTCTAATTTAAGACAAATGCCAAAAACCGCCATTTTAAATACGCCCTTTCAAATTTTCAAATTTTTACCCAAGTTCTTAATTTCTAAATTTTTACCTAGCCCCCTCAATATCCTTATATCCCGAATCTAAGGCAAATTGGTTTATAAATACCAAAATACGCCATTTTGAATTTCCAAACTTTTACGAAGATTCTTAATCAATTTCACATTGATTTTCGGAAATTCAAATACAGAACATTAAAACATCTGCCTATTAAGATCTTAAAATAAGAAAACACTCCTAAAGGCCACCACAGACTACGGTTATTTTCATCCATTTGTATTGCCGCGACTCGGAACGGCGTGTTGAATCGCCGAACTTTTTTGCCCACAAATAACAGGTAATTTGGACGGTTTTTTTGTGCGTCCTACGGTTACGTCATGAAGAGTAAGCATTTTAAATAAAAATAATAAGCATGAACTTGTGCCACTGTTCCCTTGGTTCCACTCATGCAAAAAAACCGTTAAATTTAAATAAAATTCCCACAAACTATCATTAGAAACGCCACGAGTCGGACTTTCGTTTCAAAAATCAAGCTCCAGCACGTTTAAAAACCTTATAAAAATTTAACTCTTTGGCAAACAGTTACAGCACTTCAAAATGAGGTTAAAATTACATATTGCGGTCGGGCTCGTGCTAAAATCTTTGACGCTTGATTATTCATCTGGATTATGTAGTATCATTCGTATCGTAGTTACCATTTGTAAGTATAAAAACTTAAGATGATTCGGATTCGTAATTCGATAAATAGGAATCGATTCCCTGAATTTTATTTCTTTTTTTCTTTAAAAAGGAATCGTGATTCGTATGGGTGATTCAATTCCTTTATGAGGATCCGGACTGTGAATCGATTCCTTTTTTAAAGGATCCGTCCCAGCTCTGCTCATATTCTATAAATTGTTATATCCCACGCCTGGCCTTTATATTCATATAATAAAAGATAAAGCATATTTGATGGCCCGTTCTAGAGTTCGATTTTCGAAACAACAGCAACGGTAAAAAAAAAGATGGCGGCTAACTTGATTCGTCTTGGAAATACAGAGCGTTTTAAATTTTAACGATTTCAGTACACCTCTGTATCTCGGTTATTGGTAAAGATAAAAAAATCTAAATAGCAAATTTATACAGTGTGTCTACTTAAGTTGGAACCATATGGAAAACTTTTTTATTCTTAAGTTTACTAAAAAAAAGTTATTTTTTATAAAAAATTCTGCATGGTTCAAAACCATGCAGAATTACATGGTTTTGGACCATGCAATTCTGGTTGCTCTTAAAGCTATTAGATATCAATTTTTTAAAGCCGTATACGAGGTTTGTCAAAACATATAAATTTTACTCAAGAGTACCTTTATTCTTTACAATACAGAAGAATGTTATAAAGTTAAGTTATTTTAAATTAAAAGCTGTATTTAAATATGCAATTACAGCTATTTAGCATAAAAATTTAGGATTGGTGATTATTTGCTAATAATGTTTCTATTTTTTTATATTTTTTCTTCACGATTTGGTAAATTTGACATTTTTACTTTAATTTTACAAATACGGACTTAGTCTGACAAATGTTAAATTGTATCAAGCAAGAACAGTTAATACGGAATATAACTAAATAATCACAATCTAAATTTCATGCTAATAGCTGTAATTCATATTTTACTTTGACAAACCTTCGGTATAAAAAATAAAGTACGTACTTTGAGTAAAATATATTTTTTGACAATTATACTTAAAATGATATCAATGGTTGCATTTTAGGCTTTGGACCATGCAGAACTTTTTATCAAAAATATATTTTTTTGTAAACTTTATAATTAAAAAGTTTTCCATATGGTTCCAACTTAATAGACACACTGTACATATAAAATTTTACGTAGAATTCGGTGGCGTAATTAATTATTTTTATCAGTTACGTTTTAAAAGATGTTGCCTTTTTTTAATGGGACACGCTGTGTATTATTTGACTATTTATTTTCCAATAAAATTACCTATCTATTGGTACTACCTAAATTTATTAAATTTTATTGCTATTCAAAGTAAATGATTAAAATTTGTTTGGTAAAATTAATCAATTATTAACTCCTGGGTTAATAACTTCTATAAAAATATTTAATACTATTTTTAAATTATTAGCTAATTGCCCCTTTTTTATTTATTCTTCTTTTATTAGCTGAATAAGCCTTTTGTTTATAGACTGCAAGTTGGCTTGAAAACAAATGACCGCTGCAATATTTTGTAAAATATTTAAGGAAAAACTTGAAATTACATACTGTCTCAGCTTTTGCTGTTCTTAAATTTCAATTCAAATAAAATGGAGTTTTAAAACTCCAAATATACAGTGTGTCCCAAATTCTGCCTACATGTATTGCTACCTCGTTTAGTATACAAGATAGAGAAATGTTTAAATGGGTAAAGTTTTAGAAGATTTAATGCTGGTTTTAACTGTGCAATTACATATTTTGTGTAAATCGTTAATTGTTATTTTTGCCTGTGATTTTTTATGACATGTTTTAAACATTAATATTTTTATGACACTTTCTGAAAACGAAAATTTAGCCACCAATTTTGGTTGACGCCTTTTGTTTTTTAGTTATTAACCAAAACGTTTAATTGTTATATGGCGGTCACATTGGATTTTTTTTAATTTCAATAGGACTTTAAATTCTTTTTTGCACGATACCCCACTTGCTACTAAGAAGTTTAAAAATACTTTAGAATAATAATTTATATCCATACATTTGGCAATGCCGGTCCGATGCCTCATTTAAAAGCTTCGTGTCAATTTACTTTATAGAGTTATGATAAAAATGTATATCTTTTAAACAAAAGTAATATAATTGAAAAAAAAACAAAAGATACCAATTCAATAATATAAAGATTATGCGTAGGAACAAAAATGTTTGTTGTATTTCTTAAGAACTTCTGTTTTGCTAATCGATAATGTATCTACTTAAATGCATCTTTAACCGAAATAAAATATGTATAGGCTATAAACATAATCGTACTATGTGATAAGCAAAAACTAAAAACAATGCTCCTTTTATATTTGATTTTCACTGTGTATAACATTTACAAAGGTCGACGTCGGCGTAGCGTCGTGTGTAATATCACTTTCCCCTGCGTTTGGCAGTATAAATTTCTTATAAAGTAGAAATTTGAATTTCACGTGGGGGATAAATAACGTATCAGCTGACAAACAAAAGTACATTTTAGATTTAAAGTATTATTGCTACAGGGAAAAATAAAGTTAAAATATATGGGATTTTTTCCGGTTTTTATTTATACGTACTGTTTCATAGGGGTGAAATAATAGTAGTATAAATAAAGGTGTCAAAAATACTATAATTTATTTAAAACTTATTAAAAACCAGCACAAAGTATCATTCTTTTTTTTATACAGGACATATTAAATAAATTTAAAAACACTATAAAAAATAATTATCAAACATGTTGTTGTGAATTAAATAACTTTTATTATTTTAACTTTTTATAAAAAGATAATTTTAAAAAATTACCTTTAAATTATAAAATGATATATATAAAAACTAAATTAAAAAATAAAAACGAAAACAAATTAGAGGCCCACAATTTTTTTGAGAGTCGATGCCAGCAAAGTTATCAAATATAAAACTGAATTAAAATAAAAACAAAATATTTGAAATAAAATAAAGTAAAGAAGACATTTATCAAACAACCTTTGATTTACTTTATTTTATATCTGATAGGTATTTGTCTTAAGTGCTGGTATCAAATTCAAAAAATTGTAAACCCGCAATTGGTTAATTGGTTTCATATCTACTTTTAATCTTAACTTTGTTTGTTAATTTAGTGTGTATATTAAAATTATTATTTCATTATTTTAAGTTAATTTTTATTGGAAGTAGACTTAATTTTTTTAAATAACATTGTTTCGGAATTTTGAGGTTTTAGTAAAAACTGGAATATTTTTTTCTTGTTATACGTAGTAATATTTTTGTTGTAATTTATATATTTTGCTAATGATTTTGTTACATGCTTTAAAATTTGACCAAGGTTGTTATCAATAGGTCAAGTTGTTACATACATACAAACATATATAGCAATATACATACAAACATACATACACATAAAATTTTATGGATTTGGAAGCCTTAATAAACTATCATATAATATTAGGCGTGTGCATTAAAACCGAAATGGCCACCATCATTAAAATGTTGAATAAAAAAAAATAAAAAAGGTTTTTAATTTTTGAGTTATAAAGGAAATATTGTAATATGTGAATATGTTGCAGTTTCAGTAACATTACATACATACCTCATTTTTTAAAAGGTCACTAATTTTATCATGTAAGTACCCTAGCAATTGCATACTTTGGTTATTTAATTTTATATTTTAGGCAAAATAATTTCTCTTTAATTTAAAATAATATGTTTATCTCATATAGCGTTTTAACTATAACATTATATTTGCAGCTAAGTTCCCTAAACATCTTTACATTTTACAATGCAATTTTTTCTTATTAAAATTAAATAAAATAGGATAAGGTTAATTTTTATATGGTTGGAGGCTAATTTTTGCAAAAAGGTGAATATAACTTTAAAAAATCGTCAATTATCCATGAGCGGAATCTTAAAGAAACTCCAAAACCTATTTGATGTTACCAAATATTTCTTAGTTACAAGTTTTACTTTGTAGACTGGTTAAAAGACAAGTAAATTACTCAGTAGAAATACCAAACTTTTCACCTAAAATTCTTCTGTTGGCGGAGGTGTAACTTATATCTAAATTTAGTGGTATGATATTTTAGATACTGTAAGTGTTAAATATATTTCGTTAAAAGAATTTTTATTTATGCCGGTTAGTAGCTGAGAACAATAAAATAACTTATAGAATCAAGCCCTCTTATTTACTTACTGGGGGAGGGAAAGAGGAATATGTCTTCTCCATTAAGGAAAACGAAGAAAACCAAAAAAGAGACATTAATACATAAAAAAACAGAAAAGAAGTGACACTTTCTTGGGATACGTTTTAATAAAAACCTACTAAAAAGTTAACTTATTAGAATAATATTAACTTTTTCGTAACGTTCTGACAAAAACAAAGTTATGTGAAATAACAATATTTTAATTTTTATTAAGAATTTTTTTGAGGTAAACCAAATTTATTTTAGTTTTCGTATTTTACGTTAAAACAAAGTCTGTTGATTTTTCCTGTATATTGTTAACCTTCAACTTTACGTACTGCGTTTGCCTTTACAATATTATTTTTTCCCTACTTTTTATTTAAAATGTATCTTTTGATTTTCGTTAAATTCTAATTTAATTACACGATATTATATATGTTTTTCCAACTATCTTCAGTTTTTAAAAGAATATCTTATCGAACAATTTGCTGTTGTGAATTTAAAGCATTTTTTTTGTATTTTTTTTTGTTTGGTCAATATTCGTACTTGTAATGCATTAAAATATGACAAATGGTTTAGTGTAAATTAAAAGTGATGCATTAAAAATTAATTTCTAGGTCAAAAAATCAATTACACATATGTATTTTAATTTTAAAAAGGAAATGGGCAAACTTTCCTAGCCGCGGGTCTGTTAAACAACACAGTGGTATTTGGCTTAATATTGCCAGATCTGTGCAAGTTTAATAAGGCACACACTTTATGGTAAATAGTATAGATAAATTATTGCTCCTAAAAGGAATTTTTAAAATTCTAATTATTTTTAAAGTTATAGCTTAAGTTGTTATTCGGCGCAATGGAGCTAGAATTGAAAGTTCTTAGTTTCGAGCTTCAAGTGCTCCAAAAGAAGGAAGAACTACTCGTTTTTCGAAAAGAAATTCGTTAAATATTCAATTTGAGGTAAAAGCAGGCCCGATATTTGCAGCCGTAATCGCTAATCAAAGAAATGTAATTTATATGTGCTGTTCTATTTGTTAGACTATCTTTAACTTAAAACTTTAAACACGTTTTTATCGAAACTACTCTTTTTGAAATATTTGTCACAAAATCTCAAGTTATAAATAACCGATTTGCTTAAAATTTGGCATAAATTTTCTTTATATATCCTTCTACTCCAGGAACCAACAATAGGAATTTTAGATTTTAACTTTTTTTTAATTTGAAAAAGTTAAAAAATAACTGAAAAAATGCGAGAATTTTTTCCTGGTTCCTGCCACAATGACATTTTAACTGGTAGAGAATCTATCATTTTCTTTATTTTTCAGATGACTAGAAGAGAGGGAATCATGACAAGATGGACAATCTCTTTTTTCCCTTCTACATCAACATCGTGTTACTTTGTAAAATATGTGTTTTTGTGAATTTTTAAAATATTTAAAAAAATGTATAGCCAAAATATTAATTGTTTTTTTATCGACCGCCAAAAAACGCCCAAAATTCGGACCTCTAGAAAACTAGAACCTCCCTTTATTAATATTTTTCATCGGTGATAATAAATGATTTAAAATAAGCGAATTTGTTGATAGGTTACTAAGTACATTTTTCAATGTTCTTATTTACGTTGCAAATAAGCTATTTCGTTAAAACGCAGATTTCAAAGCGATCGGGAACGACACGCACGAATAAATTATTTAGATGTAAAATGCAAGAGTTCCAAATACGAATGAAATAAGCACCAGCTTTTGATATCCCGGTTGAGGTATTTCTGTACTATATCTGAGTAATATCGACTAAGGTTCTTCACAGAATTGAGACGAATGCTTTTATAAATGTTAAGATACCCTTAACCACAGCTTTTTAATCTTATTGCACTTAATTGGAATTCTTAAGATGGTAAGATTCATTTCAGGTGTCAGTTTTCTTTAAGCTTTGTTGAAGATTGTCAAGAGTTTATTAACAGCGGTAAGACACCATAGGATATAAAATTTAAAAAGGTTTTATACAGAAACAGAAAAGTAAATGAAGTATTACATAAAAAGAAATTAAAATATGTTGAAAATTTAACAAATTATTTTCCATGGATAAAAAGATACAATATTAATAAAAATCAATTTAAAAATATATTTAAAAAATGACTCGTACAAAAATTACAGTTTACAAATATTGTTAACTTTATTGGGCAACTGAGCTGCGATATTTCGGAAAGTTAAAAAAGGTTTTACGAGTACCGCAGCTTTGCGTTTAAATGGCCTTAGACAATTATTTTTTGTTCCAAATTTTAGCGTAATCTTTTGTTTCGCAGTTATTTGTTTGCTTATATTTTTTTCATTAATTTACTTACTTTTGTTTAATTTATAATATAAATGTCTATATAAACTTAGAGTTGCTGGATATAGTAAGGCTTAAACTCTTGTGATATTTATGCGAATTTCTTTTTAAAGATGTGGTTTACGTCACTAATCTTTTCTTTAACCGGACCTTCAATAAATATTAAAATAAAGCACCAAAAATACAGACAGGGGCACCCTACTAGGTATATAGCAATGGAAAGGACGAATTTGCGATTACCCTCTAAGCACTGCAGCCGAGGTTCGCGCGACCAACCGGCGCGCTTTCGTTCAATCCTCAGTCATTTTATAACCGGACGGGTGGTATGTACTGCCTATTTCAGTTTTCATAATTATGACATGAGGAGATAAAATTCGCTATTGCTTATCAGAGTTTTCTTGAATCAAAACAATAATAAAATTATTGTTTCGATTCTAAGAAAAGAAAACATGTTATTCTAAAAAATCCCAACTAAAAACTAAAAGAAGAATTCTACATAAAAAAATTAAGTAAAAACAAAAAAAAATCTAAATAGTTAATTAATGAAGCAAGTATTCAAACAATCCACCGCCTTCCGCTAAACAATGTCCTAAGCGATCATAGAAACTTCTTCGAACATTGTTTAACATCACAGGTGTAATTGTTTGAAAAACATTGCGTTCAATTACACGCAATTCATCAAGATTCATAGCGCGATCATCCCGAAAACCATAAATTTTGGATTTTGCATAACCCCAAAGAAAATAATCGTTAGGAGCCAGATCAGGAGAGCGAGCGGGCCACGGTATTGTAGCTCTCAATCCAGCAATAAGACGGCTTGGAAAAGTATTATTTAAATAATCCAAAACCAAACGTGTATTATGTGCTGGACAGCCATCTTGTTGAAACCACACTTTATTAAATCGAGGACCTGCCAATCGTCTAATTTCTGGAACTATTTGCTGTTGCAAAAGATCCAAATATTTTTAACCAGTTAAGTTACCATCAATGAAGTTTGGCCCAATAACATGTTCCCCATAAATACCGCTCCAGACATTTACCTTTTGAGGACGCTGAGTTCTAAGTTCAAAATACCTATGTAAATTTTCCTGAGACCAACAACGGGTGTGAGTGGGATTATGCCTACCATTTAGTGGAAATGTGGACTCATCAGTAAAGACAATGTTTCGAATAAAATCTTTATTTTCATTTGCCTTATTCATCATGTTTGTACAAAACTCTATTCTCTTGATATTGTCCCCAGGATAAACTCCTTGGGTTTTTTGAACTTTGTATGAACGATACTTATTTTTTTAATATTCTCCTCACCGTTCTTGTACTTAAATCAACCTCATCCGCAAGCGCACGTGTTGACAAAGTTGGATTTTCATTAATTAATGCCAACAAATTAATTTCTTTCGCTTCCCGTTCCTCATTAAGTTCTTGGACGTTTTGTATTTTATGGTTTCTGGGAGAAACGCACCCGTATTTTTGGAAATTATTTATAATTCTTGAAATAGTAGTAATTGCAGGGTGTGGCCTATTAGGATAATTCTCAGCAAATATATTTTTTACCCGCTGTAAAGAATTACCCCCATAATACCACTGAACAATTTTAACTTTTTCCTCAATTTGATAAATATCCAATTTAGGTTTTAAATGTTAAGGATTTTTTAAAAACACACGTGTTCTTACTTTAAATTCGCCAGGCGAAATAATTTTTATACATTTATAATTCCCAACAAACTGAAAATTGTGTTACTTTGTTGTTTCTTACTGAACAAAAAAGAATGCATACACAAATAGCGGACGATTGCAAATTCGTCCGGTCCATTGCTATATACCTAGTAGGGTGCCCCTGTCTGTATATCGTGTTTGCTACTGTGTGTACTGCTAAAAAACTATTTATCAATTTTATTCCTTTTTATAAGAAGCCAAAATCTTTTCCTAGAACAAAGAATTGTTTACATTTGTTTTTATCGGTCACTTCTAAAACAGCTTCCAATTTTTTTTTTTTTATTTTTTTGAATTAAAAACTATTTTTTCTTCAAACATATACCACTGCATATATTCTTAATAAAACCCTACTTAATATATTGCTTTTCTGTCTGGGAAACGTGGTTTTAGTATTCTTGATTGCATCCAAGGAAAGGCAGTTCGCCTGTTTTACGACTTAAAAACTTCTAGAACTGGCCAATATAATTTTTCGACCCGCGTTTTCCAATATGCAACACGAAGTTTTACTCACATTCATCCCCTTTCAGTTTATTCAAAAAAGCCACTTTGACCACTTTACTTCCCTAGAGTGTCTCGGCCGGAGATTCTGTTGCCTACAGAGATCTATCTTCTCCTCCAAACCTTAAAATCTAAAACTTTTGTATTAATAAATGCCCTCTTACTTTACCTAAAACTCATGGTACACTAGTAGCTAAGTCGTAACCCTCCATTTAGTCTCCTAATATTAACAAAAATGCTTAATTTTTCATTTTCTTTAAAGTTTTATTATAAACATTTTAATGCCGTTGCAAAACTGTTCAAGAGTAAACATGAACGCTTGATGCCTCTTGACAGGAGTATTCAGGAAAGACACGCATGAATTGTTAATTTAGATGTGAAACGTAGGAGCTCTAGACACGAATAGGGTGATTTCTAGCTTTTAATCTTTTGGTTTAAATTCATGGAATACATCCGCGTTATATCGATTGACGCTCTCAGAAATGGAATAAGAGCTTTTATAAATGTTAAGACGTGTTAAGCGTGTGTTGTAGATTACAACAGAATTTGTTAATTATGCATCAACAGGCACTTAGATTATATAGGGTGATTTATCCTTAAAAATTTAAGGCTACGAATTACTAAGACGATATTAACGAAAATAAATTTGGAAATATTTTATAACATGGGCGAGCATCATTACCATAAGATGTGCGGCGTAAATTTACGATCTAAATTTTTTAAATGTACTTATTTCCTTTAGTAAGTTTTGATATGTTTCCATTATCTGTTTTTCCTTAGTTTTTATTAAAAGTAGTTAATATTGTTAAGAATAAATAATAATAAAAAAAAACAATAATAGAAAATGTAAAACAAATTAAACGATTAAAAAAGTCACTGTCACTAAAATAAGATTTTAAAAGAAGGCATGTCATAATTTTGTCGTCCGGTCACAGTCGCCTTTTTAGTAGAAGATCCAAACCTAAATCGACCTTTACCGGCTAATAACACTGACCAACATTCTAAAACTTTTTTTGCCTCCCTGGAATGATTGTGGCTGGATTTTATATATTTCCTTTTTGAATCCAGATTTGGCTTCAGATTTTCGATATCAGCCTTCAATAATGAGGGAGAGACGCATTTTTGATATTAAGCAAAATTCAATAAAAACTCACTTTAATACTGATTTATTAATTTAAAAAATAAAAAGGTATGATACATTTTAGTAAAGTTAATTTATGTTCAGTATAAACATTTTCAAGTGTTATTTTATTTTAATATTCATTTCCTTGAACTCTTCCTTTTATGAAAGACTGGATGTGCTCGTATTAGGGTCCAGCAATAGTCGGCTAACATATTCGGGCTCCACTTTCCAGTATATCTTTTCTCTATCGATGCGATGTCTTGGTGAAATCGTTCCCCATGCTCGTCCGATATAGCTCCTAGATTTTCAGGAAAAAAGTCCAAATGGGAATGGAGAAAGTGAAGTTTTAGGGACATGTTGCATTTTTTAAAATATGATAGGCCGTGAGCAGTTCTTCCACGAGTTCACGATAATTTTCTGACTTGGTGTTTCCAAGAAAATTTTGCAAACACTTTCAAATGCACTCCATGCCCGTCTTTCATGGTCACTTAAAATGTCCGTGAAGTTGGCATCTTTAAAGAGTTGCCTAATTTGGGGACCAACAAAATTCCTTCGTTAATTTTGGCTTCACTTACACGTGGAAATTTCTCTTTTAAATGTTAAAGCATTTCCGTTTTTATCCAGTGCTTTTACAAAATTTTTGTCAATCTAACTTTATGTGAAGTGGAGGTAAATATATTTTTTCTTTCTCGGTTCTCGGGTCAAATTTTTAATTTCCAATTTTTTTTCAAAATGGAGGCCAAACCTTTTTTTTTTTTAACGTTTGTCTCTTGCACGGCTTCCCCCTTCACACAAAAAGCAGCAGTATTTTGTGTATCCTGACCCCAGTCCTGTCAATAACGCTACCACTTTCAAATCTGCACATATATTCCTTTGTGATCTTCGTACTTTATACATCTGGTATCCCTCTTCAGATTGTCATATGTTTCTTTCATATTTACCGAATGAGCTATAGGAACGGATGGATGTTCATTTCCATTATAAAGTAAAACAGCTTTTAGACTTGTTTTAGACGAATCTATGAATAGCCCATTTATCGGGCGTTTTATGGTAAGTTCAGTTCGACCATTAGGCCAGGAATATCATGGCAAAAAAACTAAATCACCGTCCGCTGCAAAAATTTGTGAGGGTAGATTCCCTTTTTCTGTAGATGGACACCTTAACTCCTTTTTCCAAGAGGTTCCACTGCTGCAGGCGGGATCCGAGAAGTTCCGCTTTTTTTTTCGGGAGGTCCAAGTCACGAACAAGGTCATTCAATTCACCTTGGTGATTAAATGAGGGTATCCAAATCAATGGAACTAGGGATGTAGCTTGGTCCGGCTTCTGGCGAAATACTTCGAGGTCTGATTCCGAATCAAGCGTGAACTCTCCCGGTGGTTGGGGAATGGGTAATGAATTGTCATGGGGTACTGGTCGCATTCCCGACGGAACATTGGGATACTGAATGCTACGCTTAGTTTTGCCCAATAATTCCTTTGATAATTGGGCATGCAAAAATAACAATCATCTATGATTACGAGGTTCCCTCCAAACCATTGGAACTCCAAAATGGCATAGATTTATGCGTACCTTTTAGCCATCCCGTCAATGTTCTCGAACACGAACTGCAACCCCACTTTTGGGGCCCAGGACTTATCTTGATCGCCAACTTTCATCAAAGTACAGTTCTAAGCCTTTTTTACTAGTGAAGATATCGGTTTTTGGTACGCCTTCGCGGTAACTTCGCCACAAATATAACAGAATTTATCCCCATTAACACAAATTCGCCCTCGACATTTTTTTAAAGTAGATCTATCTAATCGAAAAATCAACAGATGTTTACTAAATGATTATAAAATAACGTAAAAAGGGGTATTTCCATAGATCCCTACCTGTCCATAATAATGGGTCGTCCATTTATTACCCCTCTTTCTAGACCCTTCCGGAAATCTGAGGCTAATAAAAACATTTGAGGGTTAGTTGTATATTAGTATAAGTCCAAAAATTACAAATCACCGATTTTTTTTTTTAGGGAGGATTTTTTTTAGACAGTGTAATAGAATAAAAGATTCTTTAAAATAAATTCAGTATATAAGAAAAGGTAAAAAAATGTGTTTGCTAAAAAATCCTGGACAGGCTATTTTTAATTAATAATTAAAAAATAATTTTTAATTAAAAGTTGTGTTTGTAGGCGACTCTCCCACACCCCCAACCGCTGTGTTCACACATCGTCGTTGTGGTTGGGCCCAGTAGGATCTTTGGGCGCTAGAGTTACTGGTTGTCGGCAACTCATTTGGCTAGCGTATGGAACGGAATCCGAAGCTAAGATGAACACACAAGGCTTAATTCAAGGTGTTAGCATACCGTGATGATGAGTGAATGACATCCTGTGCCTTAAACAGGTTTCTCCAACGGTGCCTTTGAGATATAGGGCGACCTCTCAGAGTATCTAGCCTTACTGCGGTAATGCGGGGCTCTGCCATGGTGGACTATTACTTCCCTAGCTCGAAACAGAAAGCGGACAGAACCGCTTTCATAGGAAAAAAGTGACAAAGGTGCGCTGATCGAAACGGTTAAATCCGTTTCGAGAGGTGCCACTCAAGGTCACAAGCAGACAAAGGCGCCGACCGAAACGTGTGAATCCGTTTCGTAAGGTGTCCCTAAAGTCACCGGCGCCTGTTTCACGAGGAAGGGCTAATCCATCCCGAACAAACAGGTGCTTAGGAAGGGTTCCCTGAATCCAAACAGAAGGCGGACAGAACCTTTATAGAAAAAGAGGGTTTCCTGGCTTTAAACAGAAAGCGGATAGGACCGTTTTCATAGGATAAGGCCGGAGATGCGGCCTCAGAAAGAACATCTGGTTCCTGTAACAAGGACCTGGAAGCTACCCACGTCACTAGATCGGGAGAGGAGGGCATGATGGATCTAATCGTCTGCTCGTCATACTTTCCAGGAGACAGGGACACCAAAACACATCAGAACACATTGTGCTCGTGTCCGGTAGTGACAGGAGTAAGAGTAGATGTAAGAACTCTCTTTCAATCCGGTATCGGATTCATTAAAAGTCGGATCCTATTGGGAGAAATATAAAAAGGTGTGAGCCACAATAGACCGAGCGGTCGCAGTGGAGGGCGTAAAAAGTCCACTCACTTTAAACCTACCTACCTACCCCCACACCCACTTACCGACGAGACAGAAACTTGAAATTTTAAAGGTATTTGAAGGTCATCTGAAGGACACACAAATTTGACGCGCAATTACGCGGAATCAGTGCGTGGGCGGAAAACGCGATTTGATCTGATTTAAAGGGTTCATAAAGCTTAGTGACATTAAGGATGACCTTTAAGAAGATTTGAGTGTACAGAATTTTTTTAGCAAAAAAGGTATTATAAATATATAAAATACCGTACGACAGTTTAAGTCCAAATAGTTGAGGGTTGAGATAGGTCGACGGTAACTAGGTTTTCTCAAGTGGAGTCACTAAGACACTCCATTGCAAAGCAGACCATCTCTGGGGGAAGGGTAGAGCATAGAAGTTTTCTCTTTGGGGTAAAAATGAAATATAGTTTTGGATAGAAATGTTCCCTTAGTAAGAGAGAAAGTCTTTAAGGAAACTTTTAAGAGCTTTGAGTTTTTTAAAGTATAATTTTATAGCAAAATAGGATTTTTAGTGGTCTGCTAGTTAAGTGTATGGTGGCTTATTTGTCTTAAGCAAAAAAAAATTAAAGCTGACATTTTGAGAAATATATTTTAAGTTTTAAATAATTACTAAAGTAATAGGGTTCCTGATATTTAAAATAATTACTTTTCAAATAAGGAGCGCCAAAAACCTGGAATCAACATAATAATTTTCTAGTTTCTCCCTACATTATGCCAGTTGTTGACTTATGCTGTGACTTCTTGACTTTGGTCAGAGTTTTACAGTAGCTTCCCGCTATGCGGCCCGCCGTTTAAGACAAGCCCTTAGGAACAACTTCACAATTCACACTTCCTCAATAACCACCGGTGGATTGTTCACGGGTGCACATTAAACAAATATTTAATAGTTTGGAGAGGGTAGGTCACCACAATCAGCACTTAGGTATCTCGGGGACTTCATGACGGTATACCTAGAAACAGTGACGAGTCCTTAAGACCAGACCCATCGTTATTCTTCCAAAGGAAATATTTTTAAAAATAATGAATTTTGTTTTAAAATTCTTTTTAAAACTAAAAACATAAAGAAAATTTGCCATTTAAAAAAACAACCAAAAATGGCGTGATACTGTCAAAGGCTTTGTCCACGCATATCATTATTCTCCTACTACAAAATTTTAACTTTAGGTAAAACACAAAACAATGTCAATCAAAACATAATCGCCAGATACAACGTATGCATGTTTCTTCCTTTGATGTTACACATGAAAAGTAAACATACTACGAAAGGGCCTTAAAACGAAAACGCCACTGTATAAAAACAAAATAGTATTAAATTCTGTCAGATCTGACAGCAAAATTAGGCCGGCAAAAGGATTAGGGTGGCAAAATTGGATGTGTTTAATTCGAACGAAAAAGGGTTTTATTTCATTTAAGGGTTGTTTCGCTTTGGATTTTATCGTTTTGTTTAATAATACAGGTAGTTAGAAAAATATATTTTCTCCTAAAGTTGCAAAAAATTTAAAATATTATATATATATATATATATATATATATATATATATATATATATATATATATATATATATATATATATATATATATATATATATATATATATATATATATATATATATATATATATATATATATATATATATATATATATATATATATATATTATTATTTATATATTATTCTAAGAGCTCTACGACGCCCAGACCTTCGTTATATTATAAAAGCTGAAAATTCTTCTATACATGTCTCCTATACAGGTATAAGCAAACCCAGCCTATACAACCTGGGTCGCGTGGCTTTGGCAGGTAACAGGTAGTAAAGGTGAGTAAAATTGTGTTTCAAATTTGTGATGATAAAACTTAGTTTTCATATATTTTAATTTACAATCATATTAGAAACCGCCTCGTCTATTGGCGGACACTTCGGGCGGTAACAACCCCTTTCCAGACACCCTTACAGTATGATTATTTATAAATCTACTTTCGTCATAGTTTAAAATCTGGCTTTTATATATGTTATTCAGAAAACTATACGAATAACGTTTCCACAATCCCCAGTCACTTTCGATGGTTCCACGGCGATCTCTTTCTGCGCATCAGCTGTCTCGTACTACGTATTATATATTGTGTAGTGTGAACTGTTATACGTACAGAAAACGTTGAATAATTAATTTGTAAAGTTTGTTGAATAAGTGGTCCAGTTGTGGTAAAGTGTTATCGTGGAAACAGAAGAAATGGATGAAAACAAATTAAGTTGTTTTATTTGTGAGAAAAGTAAGGGAAAATTAATTTTGCTTTCTGAAGAGACATTAAAGAAGTGTCACACTGTTTTGAAAGTCAGAAAAAGACATAACCTTAAATATTCGAATATTTTTTTACATTATTTTTTTTAAATTTACAATTTTAATCCGTTGAGTATAGATCGCGCTATTTCACTTGCACCAACGTACATGTATATTCATCGCGCGGACGCCTGGAGTAGACTTCAATGTGCCTGGGAAGATAGGGGAACCATCGAAAGTGACTGGGGATTGTGGAAACATTATTCGTATAGTTTTCTGAATAACATATATAAAAGCCAGATTTTAAACTATGACGAAAGTAGATTTATAAATAATCATACTGTAAGGGTGTCTGGA
This sequence comes from Listronotus oregonensis, assembly GCA_019359885.1. Lineage (NCBI taxonomy): Eukaryota > Metazoa > Arthropoda > Insecta > Coleoptera > Curculionidae > Listronotus > Listronotus oregonensis. The sequence continues at coordinate 42,133 of JAHBCN010004604.1, forward strand.
AAGGGGTTGTTACCGCCCGAAGTGTCCACCAATAGACGAGGCGGTTTCTAATATGATTGTAAATTAAAATATATGAAAACTAAGTTTTATACTATCACAAATTTGAAACACAATTTTACTCACCTTTACTACCTGTTACCTGCCAAAGCCACCGCGACCCAGGTTGTATAGGCTGGGTTTGCTTATACCTATATAGGGGACATGTATAGAAGAATTTTCAGCTTTTATAATATATCGAAGTCAATATTTAAGGAATTTTTGGGTCCATTTTAAGAAGAAAACTTTATATGTATGTCCTAAACATCTTAACTTTTAAAATAAGGGTGGTAAAATTTTTAAAATTAAATCATTTATTATTAGTATCTGTAATACCACTTTAAATATTTCAATGAAATATGGTGTTATGTACTATCTATTAAGAAGAATTTTTAAGTGTACCACATTTTTTTTTATTTGCCAATATAGGCAGGTCAAATTCTGTACGAACACCACTGGTGGAAATAAAAAAAATGTAGTACACTAAAAAATGCTTCTTTATACATTGTACGTTTATGCCAAATTTCATTAAAATATCTAAAGTGGTATTACATATATTAATAATAAATAATTTATTTAAAAAAAAATTGTACCACCTTGTATCTCAAAAGTTAAGACGTTTATATGAACTTTTTTTTAGGGAAAAAAGTTTATGGGAACTTGTCATTATACTTTAAGGTTTTCTTTATAGTACTAGCGGTACAACTGATATTTTAAGAGAAAACTGCATTTTGTGTTAAAAGCAAGACACTTGGTACAGGAGTAGTTAAGACCATTTTAAGTCATTTGACCCGTAGTGATTTTTGATTTGTCCCTTAGGAGGCGGGGTGGGGGTGGGGGTTAACGAACTATCTCTCAAATTGTTGAAAATGCTAATGTTAACCGATAGTGACAATCAGAGTGCCTTTTTCGCATAATCTGAGGTTAAGGCGTTCGAATTTGTTGTTATTTTGTTTATTTAAATTCCAGAGTTAAATATTTCGCACCGGTATTGCGGTTTTTGAGGCAAAATTTGTAAAATTATGGTATTTAATACTTTTGCTCTATTCAAATTCATTTTTAGTTAAGTTGATGGTAATAAATCAAAGTAATTTATTTTAAATAAATTTAAAAAAAGGCCTTATGAAAAAAATTCAAAAAATAAATTTAAAATTAAAAAATATATAATTTTTTAAAATTAAATAGTCTGCTAGTGTAATCAAAATTTTGCATATAGTCTATATTATTTTGGGGGCTTAATTTTGTTTATCATCAAGCAAAATCGTATATACCTCTAATTAATATTTGAAACATAAATTTACGAGCCTCCACTGCCTGCTTGGCGTTAGCGCGCAACGCGAAATTAAACGCGAAATAAATGTTTGGACCTGTACTGTCAATCCAATTTATTTTAATATGCACCGGCACGACGAATAGAAAGGATTGTCATTCGCAGTAGTGACACTGATGTATTGGTACTAGCTGTGTCATTTTTTCATGAGTTCCAGACGAAAGGACTGAAAGAACTATGGGTATTATTTGGCACTGGAAAGACTCGTCGATACGTATCTGTACACAATCTGGCATCCTTTCTGGGTGATACGTTCCAGTCTCGTTTCTTCACAGCTTGAGGGTTGGATACAATGAGCTACTTTGCTACTCATGGAAAGCGTACCGCATTCTCAGCTTGGACCAAAAAGAGGAAGAGATGAGGTTTTCCAAGCTGCTTCATCCAGTAAATTACCATTGCCAGATGATGCACTCCATACGGTCGAAAATTCATAGTTCGATGTATGGAGTTAAAAATGATGAAATTACACTGAATGGCGCTCGTGCTTTATGTTTTCTACTTTAAACCGTCCTGTAAAAGCCATACCCCTTCCTGAGGTGCATAATAAAACAATTAGTCGCTGTATACAGGCTGGACAGATTTGGGGAAGGCGGCCGACGGTAGCAAACCAGCCTCGCTGGAAAACTGGGGTTGGACAAAATGACGGTAAATGGCAGCCTATCTGGACCGATGATCCATCGATTTAGGTAGAGTGTAGGACTCTGGATAGAGTGCGGCTGCAGCACCAGTTGCGAAACCCAAAGATGTAAGTGCCGCCGTTTCGACCTTCCATGCACCCCCGCGTGCAAGATGTGCAAAGGTTCTTGTGAAACCAGCGTAAGTTAACAAGTCTTTTATTCTTTATAAAAATGCCTTTTTTCTTTTTCAGTAAAAATGTGGTAGATAGAAGGAATGTTAATGGCGATCGAGAAAAAAATTCTGTTTAAAAGTCGATTTTTTATATATTTTTCTAGTAAATTTTATGTTATTGTGCATTATTTTTTTTTGTAAAATCTGTTTGTAATTAGTTATTTGATTTGCATCATCCGTTTTTCAAAATTGAATCATAATTAATTAATTGATCATTAAAGTACGAATTTGAAAATTATCAAATTTTGGACCAGTTTACAGTGCCAAATTTCAAAAAACTAAACTTTGATGCTCAAAAAACTATAAATCTAACTCTGCGCCGAATTATGCGAAAATGACTCTGTTATTATCGGTTAACATTAGCAATTTCAACAATTTGAGGGGTAGTTCTGCTAAACCTCAATTCCACCCCTCCCTCCTAAGGGACGAATCAAAATCACTTAAAATGGTCTTAACTACTACTGTGCCAAGCGGCTTGCTTTTAACACAAAATGCAGTTTTTGCGTACCGCTAGTACCAATAAGATTCCGAGAGATTGTTTAACATATTCTGGGACACCCTATATATATATATATATATATATATATATATATATATATATATATATATATATATATATATATATATATATATATATATATATATATATATATATATATATATATATATATATATATATATATATATATATATATATATATATATATATATATATATATACATATAGCCATTTGTTTTCCCGAAGTCTTCAGTGAAATTAGGAAAACAAACAACCGCCACCGGGTCGTACTTCATCAAGACAACAGGCTTGCACATTTTTTGTTTATCCCTTGGACAGTAGATGAAGGCTAAAGGCCTAAATACTAACATACCGTGGGTGTTCCACGTGTGGTAAAAGGAAGTTTATTTACACAGGACTTAAATATTTAGAGATTTGGAGAAGAAGGAAAAACCTCTGCGGGTAGGAGTTTCCACAATCCGGACAATAGTGATAAAGGAACGAACGGAGTGGGGAGTTCGGGGTCTCTCAAGCTGTGTTGCTCTGTTAGGAGCTACCAGAGGAAGAAATAATACTGGTTAACTCATAGAAGCAAAAACCGTGAAAATACCTATGGAAGAGCAGAGCGATAGATCCCCTACAGTCCTTCGGTGGGAACGAGAAGGAGGCTTTTCTGTACCCGTTGGATCATTATTAGGACGAAAAGGTCTTCTTTGAATGAAATAAAGAATGCTAAGGAGTTGTAAGAACATGACTGTGTTTTAGAGGCATTAAACAGGACAGAGTTTGTCTGTCCGGTAGCGTAGTGGTCAGAGCCTTGGCTCGCCGCGCCGGCGATCCGGGTTCGAATCCCAGCCCCGCCGGGCAGACATATTTAGGTAGTAGTTATTAAAATAACGTCCGTGGTGGCACTACCGCGTTGTCTAAAAGGTGCTGTGAAATGCAACATTTGCATGTTTCAGTGCTTGGACAACGTTGACGGAACAACTGGGGAAGAAATGGGTTAAACACCGGAAAACCCGACACTCACGGTACTTTGGTACTTAGGTTTATATATGTATATATAATCCGTAGGATATAAAATACATATATAATAATCCTTCGTGAGTTGTCATAAAGATAAAAAAAACAAAACAATCAAGATTAGTTTATTGTCTCATAAAAGAGATATATGCATTTTTCTGCGCTTATTTTTCAAATCGGGCTTAGAGATTGGCTTGAAAAACTGAATGTAAGAGTGGAGGCTACTATGGTAAGCAAAATGATGAACAGGATTGATTGTGTGCGAGAAAAGGTCGTTGATGTAAAGAAGAAACAGAGTTTGTGTCCAACCCCAGCATTAATATGGTAAAATCCGAATGAGTGACAAATCTACAAGCCGTCACACATGTCTAACAACTGATTATTTAAGCACTTAAAGATTTTATTAATGGGTTATCCGTCGTAGAGTTCTAATTTGACAATAGTGACTTCTTTTTGTTGTGTCGTCAGTAGAAGCCAGATATCGGATCTTTGGGTTTTTTTTGTAAATTAAAGTTTATTAAAAGAAAATCTATTATTATTTTTTTAAACCCCAATATTATTCTATATCTATTTTTTTATTTTTCTGCAAAATACTCCTGTAAATTTTTATAAGCAAATAAATGAATCAGAAAAGTTGATTGTTTAAGTTGTCCCATAATAATTTTTTGCACCTTAGTGTACGGTATTAAAACATTTCAAATATTTGGTTACAAAAAATATTTTAAAAATAATTTAGAATGATTAAGTACTTCCTTTAAAATGTTTAACCTTCTAAATATTAAAGGGTATTACACGGCTTCTTTCCCTTTTAAATGCTAAACTTCAAAATTATTCTTTTACATAAAAAATTACGAAGGGAGCATTTTCATAAAGAACAATACTCATAAAGGGCTTTGTTAAATGGTTAAATAATGCTTTATTAAGCCCAGTAATTGGAATTAATAGCTGATTTAAATGGTCTCAGAATAAATAAAAAATAATTACGTTATATAAAAGGAAAAAAATACTTCTTTATTATCTTGAAAAGGAAATTTATTTACAAACTTTTAGTGCCCATCGGGCATTTAAAGCTAAGCTTTTTGTTTCAAATCTTGAGATAGTTCACGAGGAATTATAGCCTTAATACTAATGTAGAGTATCTTAAGTAAAGTAACACAGTTTACTGATACGGAAGGTATGGAAATTCCACAATCTAGACACCGTGAAGATAAAGAAACGAACAGAGTGGAACGTTTAAGGCTTCTACGGATGAACTGCCAAGGAATGGATGAAAGTGGCACTTCATGTACTATTTGGAGGTACTAGAAAAATAATTATAGTGGCTAACTTTTTGGAGCAAAAGCCGTAAAAATACCTACAACAAAGCGACAGCTCACCTACAGCTCGTCAGAGGGCTAGGGGAGGAAGGTTTCTTGTAAGTGTCGGGATATTAGTATGGTGAAGCGAAGTAAGCGTTCTCGCATGGCAAAATAACGCAAGCGCAGTACGTCAATATTTACAAATAGTGGCGCGTCATTTGGAGAATCTGCCAAAACCTGTTTATTATACCGAAGTAGTTTTTATGCAAACAAATATTGTTACAATACATTTTTATTTGCAATCTATAAATAAGTGTTTCTTCTTCTAAACTTTGTCAGTAAACACTCTGTGTATGTTTATTAGGTACTACCTTTTCTTTTTAGAAATAAAAGCTATGTTTGTTACAGCAAGTTACTTAAAATCCAGGTTTCGCAACAAAGACTTCATTTTTCAAGCAGGTCACAAAATTATTTAGTCAAAACAAAGCCGGTAGATATATCCCGCACCTTACATTATGCATTATACGAAAAATTAAATTTTACCTTTAATAAATTTAAACTTTGGCCTCTAAATTTAATTTTGTACCACACAATCATACATCTTCGTTTATCTGAACACTTGTATTAATACAAATTCTGAGCCTACAAAATGGGATTTAGGAAATTCGAAGACCTATTAAAACAATTAAAATGTAACACAAAATTAAGGTTATGTTAAATTTTAATGTACGATTAAAGTGACCAGAGCCTGTGTTTAAAAATCATTACAAAGTACACATTTTATACATCTTTGTTAAAGAGGTCATTTTTAAATGTTATTATGTATTTAGAAATGATCTCTGGTATATTTTTCTTTCCAAAAGTATTTATACATTTAGAAGCGACCTTAGTAACAAAAATATTTGAAATTTTGTAACCATTTATAAACGCAGCACTGATAGCATCAACTGCGCAATACGCTAAATGCCAGAGGGTCCGGTGTTTATACTTTTTTGAACGCATATTTGTGCCATTTGTTAACGCGCATCCTATATGATATGTAATATTTCTCTCCCTCCTTAAAATCTCTTTGTCAATAACTTGTAACCTGATCAGTAGCCCCTTAAGACAAAAAGCTTAAATATTTTTTTCTTATAAATTACTTGACTACCAAATACAGAACACATCTTAAACAAAGAAATAGTGCTAGTACTTCACCTTGTATGGTAGACATAATAATACAATTGCCTGCTTTGTGCTCTTCGTATTCCCCGACGCAAGAAACAAAGATAACAAGCCCCAAATCAAATTTTAGTTTGTATCCAAAATTCCTTTTGCTTAATCTCCGAAACTCTCCGAAACTAAAATAAGACTGTGTAATCACTTTAAGTTTTGCAGTTTCACTTAAAAGATTAGACGTTTACGTAAACGTATTTACACTTTATAAAGTTCGCTTTCTGAGCCAAACAGCGAGGGAACTGTTTTGGCGTGACTGAAGTGACACGCAAAGATTTTCCAGTGGCGTGGTTAGTGTTTACTTAAATTAACTAATGAAAGCAGTGGGCTAATTTATTTGCATTTTAACCAGCTGTATGAAAATTAAAAAACAGTCTTTTGGGTGGAGACCAACATCACATTTTTTAAAATAAAATTTGTTTTTTTATGGCATATAAAACAACGTCGTTGGTTGGGAATATATAAAACCATATGATCAATCTGATCGTATCGAGAAAATTCATGTACATTTCTGGAGGGTTTTGAGGGTCCTTTTTAGCATTTCCCGTTTATGTGTTTCCAAAAACCCTGATGCCACTCCCATTGGGAAAATCTAACTGGTCCTTTTTTCCATTACAATCTTTATGGAGCCTCCACATTTTGCAGGGCCATTACGCAATGCGCAAAAGAGGAAAGTACCACTTCTTCCCCCTTATTGCAATCCTATACTCGCTGAGGTTTTGGTCACCCCTATCCACACCACCCATATTTTTGTTGTAGAATTTTACCAGATTAGGCTGATCTACATGGATATGTTTTTTCTGATTGGGAATATTTTTTTACCTTATTTACGGAAACACTAGAGCATTAGATGCTATATTTACGACATTATTGTCATTCCATTTCAAATGACAATTTCATTATCGGCAATAGTATGTTCGAAGGATCCTCGTATCTTTTTTTTCATTATTGCTTTATCGGGCAAGGGTGATTTTGGGATTCGATTCTCTCGTATTGTTCCTGTAGCTTTTATTCCTCTTAGTTTTAACTCTTTGAGTAAAGAAAGAGACGTAAAGTAATTGTCAAAATATAAATGGAATGACTTATATGAAGTTTTCTCAAAATATCTGCATATTGCAGAACAACGCATGGACCCAGTCCCATATGCTTATATTTTTCAGGTAACGTACACGAAGAACCTTGATAAGGATCAAATTGAACTATATAACCCAGCCGCAACGAGCCAATCCAAAATTTATAACCCCAGCGAATAGGTTTACCTCTTATAATTGCTTTCCGCCATGGCGACTATATATAGGTATCATTATCGTCAATGCTATGGATTCTTCGATTGGGGCGTGTTCAAGAAATTTTTCGGTGAGGATATCAAACAATGGTCTCAATTTTGCATATTTATCCGATTTATCCAACCTAGTATTATCACTCAGTGAATGTTACTCATAATAAATTGAAATCTATCACGTGATATTGCATCACTTACCATTTTATTATGTGTATCACCTATTTTGCCAAAACATTTTTTTCGAGGTAATGGTACATACCCACTAAGCAACAGAACACCAATGAAACAATACATTTCATTTTGCACTATGTCTCCCACACGGCTATGCTGTAGCATATGTATTGGTAAATGCAAAATTTGGTCAATGACATCCCCATCGAAAAATAATCGAAACGTACTGGCAGGTGAAAGATTGTTTCGAACAGTCTGAACTGGTTGCCATTCTGGAAAAGTGGATTCTTCAAATCGCCATCCTGGTAGTCAAATATTTTTATTAGCTTTGGCTTTCGCTCTACAAAGGCCGAAAGAGGTTTGTCGTCATCGCTATCCCAATCTTCTGCCGATGGCTTTGGTACAACTGGCTCTACTATTTCAGATATCTCTGCTTCCCTCTCAACTGAGACCCGGGCAGGTTATTTATATCACTTCATTCTCATCCCCTGAATCTTCGTCCGTGTCACCATCTTCATTGGCATTTTCCGGCGGAAAAATTGCAATGCTTTCTGGAACATCAGCGTCCTGGTCTCGCTCAATAAGTTCAAGTAATTCAGCCAAATTTAGAGGCTTTTCCAATAACTAAAAATTAAAAAATAAAAATTTATAAAAAGTAGTATATAAACCTACCGTCCTTTTAAAAGGACGGCGTACTTTTAACCTCCATACCAAATAAAAACAACAGAAAAGTAAGGTTATGTATATAAATGGTGAAATAAAGGTTTATACTAAATAAAAATGTAGAAAACAAAAAAATATTTTTGGAGTAACAAATAAACTTACCTCCAATTATCCATTGCAAATTGATACGAAATTACACCAAAACAGTAAAAAAGTCACTTCCAAGCTAAAAGAACTGCAAATGCCGCCTCGCTGCTTGTTCGGAATAGCATAAGTAGTCAAGATTTATTCACGCCACCTACATTATGCCGCGCATGCGTTTATAAAATGAGTGGGTTTACATTGTCCTTTAAAAGGACGGTAGGTCTAATGGGTTAAAAGATTCTTGACACAATCAATATTTACAGAATTACAATACACATTCACACATTTGGCTCTTTGCAATTAAACTATTTTTTTAATAATAAAGCGTAATATTTTTAGACACAATACCTCTGTGAAATTAATCATAACACTGCTTCGTAAAAATCGTTTAAAATGACTTAGAAAACTCTATGCAAGTTAGATTTTTGCCATGCACATATAGGCCAGTCAATGAAAAAAGGGCAAAAGCTCCGGATTTTCCCAAACAGCACCAATTTGCATGAAAATTTGGATTCAGCTTCTACTTGCCCTCTAATTCAAAGTTGTCATCGTGCCGAGGAGTGCTTTTTCTCTGGGTGTGAATGCCACGCCTTCTCGGGGGTGGAATTTTTTAAATTAAAAATAGGTTCAAAAATGGATAGACTGGCTAATTCTAAGCAACTTTTGTTCCATAGAGTTTTATCCGAAAGGCATTACTTTTCGAGTTATTCGCAATTAATAATGTCAATTTTTAAACCAAAAAAAACACGTTTTTAGACGGGTTTTCGCAAATAACTCGAAAAGTAAGCATTTTATCGAAAAAATTATTTCTACCAACAATGTAGCTTATAAAAAATGATGTCCATAGACCCAATACCAACAAAGTTATAGCCTGTTAAAGGTTGGTTCCTATTCGTCAAATGCCAACATTAAAAGTTTCAACGTAATATATCCAAAAAACGATACATTTTTCGGGGAAAGCTCATAAAACCTTTTTTGAAGTACTTGAAAAAACCTTTATTTTTGTTTTTTATAGCACTCTAAAATTGAGCGAGTTATGGTCAAAATAAAGTTAATCTTTATTTTTCTTGGATGAAATAAATGTGAAAATCACCCCCTAATTACCACCCCAATTGAAAATAATTTTTGTCTCTTTACAATTCACTTTATTTATGTATTTGTAATATGCTTAGAAAGTATGACCGGTTTAAAATGCATATTTTTGAAAAAAATTTAACCTTAAAGTGAAAGAGACATTTTTAAAATTTTGAAAAAAAATAGCATATTCTTCAAAATAACTCAAAAACCCTTAATGATGCGTAAACAAAAAAAAAAAGAAACATTTTTGGGTAAAGGAAAACCTACAATTTTGTACTCTACAAAATTTTACGTATTATTAAGGGTTTTTGAGTTATTTTAAAGAAAAAGTTTTTTTTTTCAAAATTTCAAAAAATGTCTCTTTCAGTTTAAGCTCATTTTTTTTTAAATATGCATTTTAAACCGGTCAAACTTGCTGAGTATATTACAAATACATAAATAAAGTTTATTGTAAAGTGATAAAGGTTGTTTTTAGTTGGGGTGGTAATTAGGGGGTGATTTTCATATTGTTTTCATCAAAAAAGAAAATAGAGATCAACTATATTTTGGTCATAACGCGCTTAATATTAGTGCTAGAGACTTTAGTAAAAAACAAAAATAAAGTACTTTAAAAAAGATTTTATGAGCTTTCCCCGAAAAGTGTATCGTTTTTTTTTGGTTGAAAAATTGACATTATCAATTGCGAATAACTAGAAAAGTAAAGATTTCGGAAAAAAACTTTATAAAACAAAAGTTGCTTAGAATAAGTCCATTTCTGAACTTATTTTTGATTTAAAAAATCCACCCCCGAGAAGGGTGGCATTCACCCCCAGGGCGATGACAACTTTAAATTAAAGGGTAAGTAGAATCTAAATCCAAATTTTCATGCAAGTCGGTGCTGTTTGAAAAAATCCGGCAGGAAACTGGTCATTGACTGGCCTAATAACAGATTCTTATTAACTATTATTGAACTTTCTATTAAAAAGATACTTATACGCCCTTTTTAATGATTTGAATAAAATTAAAATAAAATTATTTTCATTCCTAAACCGAGAATAATGTTAAGATAGTTTAAACAGTACATAAAATAAAATAATTGTACAGAAACCTAAAAATAATTGTATTTTATTTGTCTAATTATTTGTCTAAATGGGATGTTATCTTCGCGCCCAAATCGGGATAGCATCTTTGTAATAATCGTGAAAAGCTAGTTCCCAAATAAAGAACTCTTACCTAAAGAAATAAATATTAAAAATTTTAGCACGGTAAAATTAAAAGAAAGAAGTTTAACATTTACGAACGAACTAACCCCACTCCCAAACGTATACTGGCGCAGATTCGCAGCGGATAAACCAATTTCACGGAAGATTTACGTGCTTTGCTAAAGATAACGCTAAAAAATAACAGACCTCCGGCGCCATTTTTATGGTTACCACCGTCACCAAAATATTAAAATATTAATACTAAAATTGTTAGTCTTACGAATTCTTCTTATGCAAGTGGTACGATGGTTTTACAGTGTAATTTGCTTACCAAAGGCATCTTATACGATGGTATAAAAAAAAGAAAAATTACTTTTTTAATGCTGTTATAACTTTTTGAAACACACGCCCATGAGTCCCTTAGTAATTAAAAGTCGGGATTTCTAATCAAACCAAAAGTTTTGGGAATTTTCTATATCCGTTCAAAAATAGAATTTAGGTAACTTTTTACCTTTGCAGTGTTTATAACCATAAAAAGAAAGGTGTATTTTTAGTGATATATCCTCATGCCATTTTTTTTATAATATTGGTCATACGTAAGCGTTTTCTGTAAATTTTTATATTTTTTTAATCTTTTTTTTAAAACTATATTGGCCAAGATATTTTTTTAAAACAAATTTTAAATTTGCATTTTTCATGTTTGTGTTTGGTAAAAAGTTTGTTATTAAATATACAAGCATGTGCAATACGGCTGAAGTACTCTTTCTTTGGATTTTTTACACCCTTGGCGCTTTACCATTTAAAAAACAATTTGTAGGGTTTTTCGTATTTTTTCCTTCAACCTAACCGGCAGCAACTCAATATTGACCATGTTTATGGCCCTCACAACATCTTAAGAAAATTATTTTTTAAATATTAATCTTACAAATTACCTTAATCTAACGTTACAAATAGAAATAAAATTCTATTTGATAGTGATAATATACATGGTAATTCAAAAAATTTGTGCAATATTCCAAATTTGCTTTATACTCCAGTAACTAAAGACCTGAAAGTAACCAAAGCTGTAAATAAATCTGTACAATTCTTAGGTCTTCGCTTTCGAGCGAGAAAAAGTTTATCACGATTCCGACGTGGAAACCCGCTGAAAATGGCTCCCCAAAGTCCCAAAAATGAGTTTCCCTCGAAAATCTGCCAAAATATGCGAATTAGAGAATTTTTGTTCAGACAAAAAATGAAGATTACCTCATAATCTACAAAAATAGTTTTTTCGTTTTTTGCAACACCAATATTTTTCGCAAAAACGGCCGTCGAAAGATCCATAACATTCCACACTGGATAGATGTGGTAGTTTCTTACCGAATTTCTGGTTCACGGGTTTGGAAATGCATTGTTGTCCGTTTGTTGGACTTTATTAAAAAGAAAAAAGTACATTTAGAGACTAGACACTCTAAGCTTTTAAATGATGTGAATTGAAAAGCATTTCAATAGATGCTGGGTTTTTGATTCGCGTTTATTCAACAGATTTTTTAAAACTCCGGAAACGGCTAATGTAGATGGGCAAAACAATTTTTTATCAAAACGCAAGAAAGATGATGAAGAAAATTTTCTGGGATCATTGAACACTTGCTAAGGTCTCATTATATAAAAGAAAAATTAATAACAAATCATGTTTTTAAAAAATATCAATAAATTAATGAGATTATTATTAATATTGTGAAAAAAAAAACTTTGACCGCTTTTTTTTAATATTCTAGAAAAGTCAGAATGGACCCAAACTCATATGCGATGATAAGTACGGGTTTTCCCATTCTGATGAACTTTGAATAATTAGGAAACGTACATTGTTGCCCGAGTAACGGAACAATTCGTGCGCCTGCTTATAAGTGAATCCATGAAGATAGCGGCATTCTAGCGGTAGAGCGGCAGCTGAAATGAGGGGACTTTTGGGTCCCGTTATCTCGAAAACTATCGATTTTTCGAAAAAAATATAAGGACCATTTTTGTAGATACAAGGCGATCTTCATTTTTTGTCTGGACAAAAATTCTCGGGCCTTAAGGGGCCATTTTCAGCTCTTTTCCACCTGTTAATGTTGATAAACTCTTTTTCGCTCGAAAGCATCTCCGAAGACCTAAGAATTGCGCCACAAGGGAAAACTGTACAGATTTATTTACATCTTTGACCCTTCATTTACTGGACTATTAGACTTGGTTAAAATAGAAAAAAAAATGTTTGTATAAAACCCTAATTTTGTATTAACATCTTTCCTGTGGAAAAAGGTAAATAATTTTTCCTGCTAGGAAGAAAAAGTCGTACTTTCCGTCCCTAACGGAACGGCAAAATTACAATTTCTAAAAAAATAGTGAAAAACATTACTTTTGGCTTGTCGACAGTCATTATAAGCTAGACAATGACAATTTTCTTCATTTACTATAAATATATAGTTTGTATCGTCATTTACTTAAACGCCTAAGAGGTCACCAGTTTAAAAGTTTCTTGTTATATTTTTTCTACAAAAACAAATGGAAAAACCCCACAAAATTACCCAATCACAATCGATTACCTTTTTATTATAGTAACCTTTCTTTTATTTTTATTTGGAGCCAGTTTTCGTGACCATTCTCAAACTTTATAAAGGCTATTTTCCAACAATTGTGACGGGAAAATTCGGGTTTTCTTAACTAGAATTGGACGACAAGTATAGTAAAAACGTTACTGTTTGCGATCTACTGGGGTTTAAAGAACGGGGATGTTGAAAATTCGATAAAATCAGTGACTGAGTTGAGGAACTTTGTTGTAACGTGAAAAAGCCAAAGCGCAGTCTTATAAATATCTATTTTAGTTGCAAAAGTTACTGTAGATTAGCATTATGGGATTTTGGAATATTAAGATTTTAATATTGCTTTCTTATATTGATATATTTTTAAAAAATCGTCACACTTATCTCGTTATATTTTTAGATTTTAACTACCCTTTAGCATAAAATGCAGTTTAAAAATAATCGAAATCTAACTAAATAACGGGTAGTTTTAAAAAGTTTAATCATAAAAAAATAAGTTCATCTCTTCTAGGTAAAGCAAGTTTTAATGAGATAATATATAAATGTAGGTAAGTAAAGGCGGTGTAATCTCTGAAAGTTATTAATTTTAAAATTCTTAGAATTATTTCTTACTACAAAATAAAAATACAGCTTACTAATTGTAGAAAACAAACCAGTCGCGGTGGTTTAAAGATGATTTATTAAAAAAATTAAGTTGTTAACATAACAGAAAAGTATTCTTTTTTCATAATCAAGGAAGTAAAGGGCCAAAATCATACGAGTGGCACAAGTTTAGGGTTTTTATTACATATTTAAATAGGCCAAAAACCCTAAGCTTTTCGGATGTCAATTCGAAAATTAAACAATTATTGCTATCATATCTCCAGATCATTACCCTTAATATGTCCAAAGCTTTCGACTAGATCTGGAATGATGCATTTCTAAAGAAACTCCCTTTCAATGGTCTTTCACCTCAAATTTGTTCGTGGCTTCCTAGATTCCTTTCTAATCAACGTATTTATTGGTCACTCTTTTAGCTTTCACCAAATTAATTCTTAAAATCCCCAGAGCTTGGTACTGGTCCAACTCAATTCTTTTTTACATTAACTATCTCCTGTCATTTATAAATAATAAAAATTAATTCTAGCATTCAGTTTTTTTAGCCACTCTCTAACCTCGATTTGGAAAGAAAGCGCAAGGTAACGCATATATTTCTTTTACAGGACCTTCAACTAATTATGAATTAGGGCATCAAAAAACTTGTCTAGTTTATTACTTTGAAAACATAATCATGTTTGTTGTCGCGAAAAAATCTACTAATACTCATCTTTGGCGGCCAAGCTCTGCAGAATGAAGAATTATTTAGTCTTGCGGGCATTACCTTCTAGGGCGATCTTGATACAAGCGTATTATATCCATATAGGTATCGATCCCGGCTTTGAATTTTAACAAAAAAATGCTTTTCTAAAACTTTGTGAGTGGATTTCTTGTTTCTATTTTGTCTTTTTTATCTCCGAAAGTTCTAAGAATTGGGGCGTTTTTGGTGTGGCATGTGTCAAATATGTTTAGGGAGTAGGTCAGGGCAAAAGACCCTTAATTTCTGTAGGGCAGTTTAACCATAACAATTAACTATTATTTATTTGGTAATTGTACAAAATTCAGTCGGTTATTTATAAATTACACACCATCATGAATTTGCCATATTATTGGTGTAGGTCTTGCTAAATGCCACAATATTTCAGTATTAATTTTTATATTGTTTTTCATTTAAGTTAATCGATTTGCCACCGAAACGTAAATAACACAGGCCCACAAAAAAAGTGGTGTGTGCTGGGTGTCGGACCAGGATTTTCTGCCGTATTTTTTTCCGCTAAACACGAATATAAAGTCAAAATTGGAGATCAAACAGCAAATAATCAAAAAAATGCGTAACTTCAGATATGAACAATTATTACTATTTTTTTAATTTTAAACGTCAATATCTTAAAAAAAAACTATAAAAGATACAAGAAACTTTATAGAACATAAACAATGTATTTTTTAAAGGCCTTTAATTTAAGTTATATAACCCTTTTGTATAAATGCAATATTTTTCGAGTTGATACTTAAAAACCGAATTTTCAGGATTTTTTCGGAGTATACCTCTGAAAAAAAATTGAAAATTAAACTTTTTTATTTTTTTTGAAAATTTTGGGTGAAAAAAATCCAAAAAATCACATTGATACAAAAATATTTTTTTTCCTATTTTAAACTGAATTTTTTTGTCAAAATTACATTTTTGTTTATATTACCTTTATTATGTATCTAATTGAAAATGTTTAAATAACTTTTTTATAGACAATTTAAAAAGCTTCCTTTTTTGTCCCACAAAATTTTTCTGTATCTCTTATAGTTTATATAGTCGTAGTCCAAACATTCCGTGGTAGCAGGTTTCTGCTGGTAAATGTACCGTGTCGGTTTTTTGGGATTTTCTCGATTTTTTGCTGTTTGACCCAAAATTTGACTTCAGATTCCTGTTCAGCCGAAAAAAATACGACGGAAAATCCTAGTCCGATACTCAGCACATACCACTTTTCTTTTGTGGGGCTGTGTAATTTTTTTGAATTTTTTGAGAGGTTTTTCCTTTTTTTGTTTTAGGCCATCTGCAAGTTCATGATGGTCAATAGGAGTGAGCACACTCAGTTCGCTATATCCCAGGACCAGGTCCCAAGTGGTCCCAATCTTTAAAAACTTTACAGGCAAGTAACCCAACGAAAATTCACCCTAAAACTATGGAACATTTTTAATATTTTTGTAGGTGAATATATTTTTTGATGTTGGCATTATAAAACCTTTTAATTCCAAAAAAGGGGTTATTCGTAAATTTTTCATACATAGTTATATTGGCATGTTTTACACATGCCATATTAAAAACGTCTTAATTATTCTCAGAATTTGAAATGATTAAAAACTTGTTGGTTACGCTAAAACGAATCCATTAAAAAATTTCTATTTTTTTTTATTTTAACTTTTAAAGCCAGAACCGGGCCACAGCAGCTTTAAAAACAATTCCTCTTTTCAGCAAGAAAGCATTTCCCCTCTTCTAATCTTTACACTCTAAATGTATTCCAAAACAGACTTTGTCTGGAATAGTGTTCTTATCTCTGGAAAATGACCTCTCCCATAACTTTATGCATTTCTGATTCTAGTTAAAAAAAAGGCTGTTTGAATGACCCCATTCTTACAAAGAAGATTCCTTCTCTTGTCCACCGTTGAACTGTAGGAAATATGTCTGTTTTTAATAAGTATTTTCATGGCGTCTGCTCCGAGAAATAAGTCAATATTTTTTCTTCCCTAGTGGCTCCTAATGGAGTAACACGAAGCATTACTTTAATTAGACAGCCACCAAACTTCTTACTTCTTTTGATCTTTTTATCCCTGAAGTGTCTAGGCTGTTGAACGTTCAGCCTCTTTTCTTTTCCTTTAGGTCTCCAAATCTTGAAGTCTTATATTATTACTTTACATAAGACTCGTACGGACTGGTACTTAGGCTTCAAGCCTTCGTGGACTGTCCCAGGCAAAAAAATATTGAATGACAAATATTATCTAACATGCTAATACTTAACTTGATTTGAGAATAAAAGGAAAACCCCAACTCAAAATATTTTTTTACACCCTGTATTTAAAAAATGAGCCCTGTTTGAAACTATATTTATACGACATTTTTGTCTTATTTAAAGCCAAAGAACCTTTTATTAGGCAATGCATTTGTTTTTTGAATCATTCTGTATATTTTAAATCATTAAAAATATATTTTAATAACTAACTAAATCCCACTAAAATAGGAACCACAATCATCAATAACGCATTTACTACGCTTCTGGCACGTTGTGACAACTCATTTATTTTCTAATTTTTAGTTTCAAGCAAATTTGGATTAGATTCTAATTACCGTACATTAAGTTTTTGTGTTTGGCACAATGTGTACATTTAGTTGCTTATACCAAAATCGCCTATATTGCCCTCACTAATGCAAAATGCATTAGAAATGGCTATTATTTAATGATTTTTTATACGAAAATAATACTCATAAACGAAAGACCGCCGAACAAATGTTTCAAAAACTTTTTGTGTTACTTAAACATTATTGCCCGTTAATTCCTAAGCTATTAACACAATTTGTTTTATATTTTATTTTGTATTTTCCAAATTTATAACTGAGGACCCACCTTGGCGTATCGTATTAAAGTGGAGTCATAAATATTTTCCACTTACGGAGAATATGTATTATAAATAGGGGGATATAATGCTTAAAGAATCTATTATGTATTATGTTTACCAGGTAGACAGAGGCTTTATATTTGGTGTATAATAAAGTGGGTATTATAATACTTTAAGCGATAGACCTATGTTAGAGAAAATATATTCGTTTATATGAAGTACGGGTAAATTTAATAAAAGGCAAGAAATATTCACCAAAGGAAGCCTTAACTAATGCACACATATAAGAAAATACTAAGTTTATATCCTGTGATTTAAGAAAATGGCGTTTTAAATTGATATGACATGTGACATATGGTTAGGCTAATACTGTACCTTTTTTGACTATTATTTAAAACTAAAATTTGGAGATGCACATTCAGTAAGTTTACATTTTTCTAGGTAGTAACTAACAATAGTCAAAAGGATAGCTAATATTTTTATGTATTCTATAATACTTGTGTTTTACAATTTTTTACAAAGATGGAGAGTTACTTAAATCTAGTTGGTCGTTCAGAAATAATGTGTGTTTTTTATTATACAGGGTGATTCATGAGGAAATGTCAATACTTTAGGTACGTACCCATACGTAAATAAGCATAAAAGTCTATACAAATAATGGTCCGCAAAGCCTTCGTTTTACAATGTGTTAAAGTTTTTATTTATATTTTTTATAATTTTTTTCAATTTTTTTTTAATGTTTTATTGAACATAATTTAAGAACAATAATTTTATTTAAAATTTAAATACATATCGTTGAATTATACATTTTGTTTAATTTTTTTTTTAAATTTTGCTTAAATAAAATCATATGCGTGTCATGCCTGGTATTTTTTTTAAATCCAAATATCTCGAAAACGGTTGCTCATATCTACTTTTAACAAGTATACCTTTTTGACATAAAAAAATAAAGCAGTTATTTAATTTACTTAAAAATGTAATACAGGGCCGTACCAAAAAGTTGTGATTGTTCAAAATAGTAGAAAGACGTATAATAGGTGGCACCCTCTACAAGTAAGAGCCGTACTAAGATTAGATTCGAATCCGTCATACAAAAAAACCCCCGGATACCAAATTTTACTTTAATATTTACATAATCATAGATTTTATTTAAAAAATAAAAAAAATAAATAAAAACTTTAACACCCTGTATTTCCAAAACGAAGGCCTTACGGACCCATATTTGTATAGACTTTTAGGTCTATTTTTGAACCCTGACTACGTACCTGAAGTATTGACATTACCTCATGAATCACCCTGTATATATAGGATTCCCAAAAAAAACAGCTTTTAACACTGTTAGCCAAATTTTAATGAATAGCAACTATTTATTGTCATTTCTTACAATGAACTCCTGGCATAAAATTTATTTTACATTAAAAACACGTAAAATCTCATTATTTTCGTTTTAAAATGCTAAATATTTTTTTCTGAAAAAAAAAATAGTTTTGGCGTGATTACCATTTAAAGTTTATGCCTGGTCCTTTATATCTAACGTCAGACCAAAACGAATTGCCAGATGAATTGAATTTTTACGTTTTTGGTACATTTACCTGGTTTAAATAAGATCAACTTGACTAATGGATTGCTTTATGTTATGATCCGATAATAATTTATGATTTACAAAAAAAAACATTTCTATGTTAGGAACAAATAACGAAGGATTAATTTTAATCTAGGAATTGTGGTATTCTTGGAAGCAGGTTTTGTATTTGCCCAAACAAAGGAAAACATCACACATTGAATATTTCCAGTAACCCCTTATTTGCTTTTGTTTTGTACTGCAAAGCGCACATCTTTTTCTAGAACAACGCTCAGGCTGATGTTTCAAAGAGTTTAGACGTGACTAACCACAACTAACCACAACAGGAACAAATGGCTTTGATCTCTTTATTTCTGCAGGTGCCCTTTGGTGGCATAAAGATGGTCTTTTTCTGTTCACTGAGTTTTTGGCTAAGAGATCATTCATTACAATGTGTCGAAAATCATTTGCCGATATTTTTGGTAAATCTAGCATTTTATAAATAGGTAATTATTTTTTTGTATAATAAACATTATGCATTTTATAATATATTTTTTAATGCCTTTACCACAAACAAAATTAAGAAATGCGTCAAATTATAGTAGTTCAGAAAATCAGGAAAAAACGTAAAAATAAATATTTTTTATTTATGTAATACCAACTTACACTGAAAAAACTCTCGATAATGCACAATTACATTAATGAATTCTTATTCTATTTTAATTTTTAACATTTAATAAATTCCCTAAATAACCTGTTACACGGCTGTTTGCGCCGGTATAGTAAAATAGGTCCCTTGTACCTATTGTTTGATGCAATGTGACGTCACGCGGTATTTAAATACCGAGATGTTGTATTGGCGCGTTTATGGTTGAATTTGAAATGCTTATAGCTAGTATAAGGTTGCGTATAAAAAAATATTAGGCAGCAGGGATTTTTAGGTGTAAATGGGATATTTTTAAATAATAAAAAAATTGTAACTACTTTTTTAAAAAAATATTTTTTACAAGTTTAAAAAATTTTTTACATACAAATATTCCTTTCTTAAGTTAAAAAAAAGTTACTTAAGGCTTTCTCAAAAACACATTTTACAATTTAATACTCATTATA